>VDFB02285658.1:0-34603 GCA_007258455.2 Sequoia sempervirens | reverse complement strand
AAACCACCTCGGTACAATGAAAAAGATCTTTGTGATTTTCACAAAACCAAAGGGCACAAAACATCAAACTAGATGAGGCTCAAGAATATTATCCAAGATCTCATCGAGAGTGAGGACATATTTGTTGAAGTACTAGCTGACAACTAGGATATTTACAAGAACCCTATGCTAGATCATAGAAAAGAGAACAACGTTCGGAAAGCTAAAGATTACAAGAATGTGCAACATACCTATTACAAAGTGGTCACTTCTTGTGATAGCATCATCACCGTTTTCACCATCAAAGGGTCTAGTGTGGAGTGTGTAGGCACCACATGATGTGGAAAATTCACCATCTAGGGAGCTCCATCTCAATCTAGGTTACAACCTAATTTTCCAACATCAAATCCTAGTGCAAGTACAATCTCCTAGATCAGCTTAAGAAGACCCTTGCACATATTTATGTCTTAGAACTATTGATACTATCCCCCTCACTTAGGGAAATCTTAGAGAAAGCTTTGTTTGCATCATTCATCCTTAAGGATATAGATATAGAGAATTTTCAAGCTATGGTAGGGCATATCACTAATCACCTCCCTGCCTTCTCAAAGCAAGACTTACCATCACAACCATCTCATAATCATGCTTTACACCTTGAGGTCATCATTTATAAGAACAAGGTTAAAAGGGTCTTAGTAGATGGAGGTACTAGTCTAAACATTTTCACCCTTCAGATGATAAAAAAATATGGGATATTCAGAGGATACTATTGAGAAAACAAAGAGTACCACCATTAGAGCATATGATGACCAAGAGTGGGTATCATAGGGAATCATCACACTACCCATCCAAGTGGGACCTACTTGGAAAACCTTGGATCCATGCCCTAAAAGTTGTAGCTTCAACCTGCCATCAATGTGTAAAGTTTCCTTTCGAGGGTAGAGAAGTTACCATCCATGGAGATCTTGAGCCTTTTTACTATTGCAAGAATCTTGAGGCCAAGTTCTATAAGATCCCCCAAATACCCAAGAATGATGAAGTTCCTACAACATCTTCCTCATTTGTTGGCCCATCATCCCTTGCATCAACCTCAGAAGCTAAAACAACCATTGTGCAGAACATACCAACATCAAATCAGTGATTTGGGATGATGGCTATGGAAACTATAAGCTAACAAAGGATACTTTTGTGTTGGGTGAGGTACCTCTTTCTCCCAAATCATATGGGAAACCCACATCTAGCACCAAAAAAGTCCCTGAAACTATCAAGATGGCAGCTACTACCTTCACCAAGTGGGGGGGCCTAAACAAAGAAGATGTCAATGGGGAGGATATCTCTAAACTACTATATCAAGATGAACGACCCATCCTCGTTCTTCCCATGGAAGATGACAACAAAGGCTTGCAGCTAATGAAGAATTAGGGATACAACAAGAATGAGAAACTAGGACAAAATTAAAATGGTTTTCTAGAACCCATTGTTCTTGAGAAACATCCAAAGAATCTTGGCTTAGGATGTACTACTAGCAAGGTTACCCTCATTGGCAAAGGTACTTCTGCTAAATGGGCTTAGGCTTCCTCTTGGTTACCAACATCGTGAGATAGTACCCTAGATGACTTCCCCCTTGATGCTACTGACCTATTTGAGAATAACTACCTCTTCATGATATCTACATCATCCTTCACCCCAAGCGACTGACCAAATGAAATATGCCTAATATACCCACAACTCATTGACTTGGACCAACAAGGACCATTGATTCTAGATTTATTCAAAAATGATGAAGAAATATTTGAATTCATGGGACTCTATGACATAGGGGCATACTATGGGGAGACAATTGAATTCTTCAGTCACAAAATGGACAACATGCAACTAGCATGCAAATCTTTGAGTGAAAATCACACTATGGCATTCTCTAATCCTAAAATAGTAAAAAGAAAGGGGGTATCCAAGGGTGAAAACCTCTCTGAGGCACCCAAGGATGAGGGATTTAATCTCCCCCTCAGTACAATGCATCCAGAGAAGTCAACAGTTTTAGCAAAAAAGGCCACTCCAGTCACTGTGGGAACAAAAGAGGCACCAAGATCACTTTCTATGTTGAATCCTTATTGGATGAAGAATAGAAGAACCTAGCAACATTCATAAAAGAAAGAATCACTAAATTTGCATGGTCATACACATATATGCCAAGGCTCGATCCAAAAGTGGTTGTGCATCATTTAGCAGTCTATCTTGAAGCTAAACCTATGAAGCAAAAATTAAGGAAAATGTAGTCTCAGATAACACTCTTGGTGAAACTTGAGTTATAAAAGCTTCTTGACATTGGATTCATCTGACCGATAGATTATCCTAAGTGGGTTTCAAACCTGGTACCAATCTCTAAACCCACTGGGGGCATCAAAATATGCATGGATTTCAAAGATCTAAATAAGGCATGCCCAAAGGATGATTTCCCTCTTGCTAACATCGACAACATAGTGGATTTAATAGTTGGGCATGAAATGCTATCACTCATGGATGGTTTTTCAGGCTATAATCAAATCATGATTACCAAGGAGGATCAACATAAAACAAAATTCACTTGTCCATGGGGGACATACTGCTGGAACATGATGTTGTTTGGGTTGAAGAATGCAAGAGCAACCTATCAAAGAGTAATGACCCTCATCTTTCATGACATGATCCACAAAAAAATTGAAGACCATGTGGATGATATCTTGGCCAAGTCAAACAAAATGAGTGAGCACATACAAGTCTTGGGACCCATCTTTGACAAAGTCAAAGTATAAGGTATGGCTAAACATGAAAAAGTGTGCATTTGAGGTTACATCAAGGAAACTTCTTGGCTATATCATCTCACAAAGAGGGATAGAAATTAATCCAACAAAAGTAAAAGCCATACTAGACATGTAACCACTAAAAACACTAAAGTAGATGAGAGGGTTACAAGGAAGATTATAATCCATCAGGAGGTTCATAACACAATTATCAGACAAAATTCACCCTTTTTTGCATCTTCTCCATAAAGGAATAACTTATAAGAGGGATGAGAAGTGTGATAAAGCTTTCCAATAGATCAAAGAATATCTATTGAAACCTCCAGTGCTCATTCCGCCGATACTAAACAAACCATTGATCCTATATATCTCAGGTATGTGCAGGATCATGATGGGCCAAAAAGTGGCGATATGATGGGTATGTGTAAGGTATGTGGTTGACAACTTTTTTTAACCCAAAATTGATGAAATGAAAATGGTTTTCAAAGGAGATTCTCAAATTTCACCAATATAAATTATGCTTTACTTTGACTTTAATAAATTATTATTATTCATTTTCTATTTGAATTATGACTAAAGTCTCAATTGATAGGCTAATTGAAAAGCATCTATAGCTTTCAAATGATATCACAATTTTTGAATCCAAAACATGAATCACATTAAATGCTTCACATACTATAGGATTAAAAAAAAAAATGAATTTTGTGAATTTTTGACCAAGTTAAGTTGGTCATACATACAAGTTTTTATATTTTAAAAAAGTTGTAATAAAAAATTCATAATTAATTATTTACTTGGAAAAAATTACAAAAAATATGCATCACATCGGAGACATGAGTCCTATACTATATCTAAAATATAAAAAAATATATCATTTTATTGTTAGGTGGTCGGAGGACACCTACTTCTTTATTTTTCCCTAAAATTTAAGTACTACCACATTGAACAAATTTTCAAAATAGATTTTAAAAAATAAATAAACCTAGTAGTTTAGAAACTTCATTCAATTTTCTATAGATTCTATTCTTACATATTTTTGAAATAATATAGATAACTTATTCAAATTTTTACATCAAGTTGCCTAACTCTGATTTTTTTGAATTTTTTGCCACTTAAGGGTCTGTTTTTTCCATTATGATCCTGCACATACCCTCTCAGCAACATCAGCAACACTAGGTGCTCTTTTAGCACAACATGATTAAAACGGAAAGGAAAGAGCCATCTACTACATCAACAAGACCTTGGTGGGCTATGAAATGAACTATTCATCCATTGAGAAAGCATTCTTAGTGGTGGTCTTTGTTTCACAAAATTTTAGACACTACATGTTGTTGCATCAAATCAAGCTTATTACAAAGATCAAACCATTGAAATACCTGTTATCCAAAGGAACTCTCACTGGGTGAATGGCTAAATGGGTGATGATCTTGATTGAGTTTGACATAGAGTACATGGAGTGCAAGGCAAACAAAGGACAATTGATCGCATACCAACTAGAAGATGCACCTATCTATGTAGAAAATCTATTGATATTTGAATTCCTTGATGAATCAGTGTTCCTTTTTAATGTAGAAGATCAATGGAAAATGTACTTTTATGGATCGTTTACCCAACATGGATCAAGGGCGATTATTCTCTTTATCACCCCTCAAGGTGATTGCATTCCAAAGTCATACAGGCTATCATTTCCATGTACTAAAAACATTATGAAGTATGAAGCCCTAATCATAGGTCTAAGGATAGTAGTTCAATGGAAAATACAAGAGTTGAAAGTCTATGGAGACTCAAAGCTAGTTATCAATCAAGTCAATGATGACTCCCAAACCAAGGATGATAAGCTTACTCCTTACAAAAAGATAGTAGAGAGTCTCAAGTACCTTTTCATAGATATAACTTTTGAGTAGATTCCTCATATGAAAAACTGAGCAGCAGATGCTATGGCAACAATTGGATCATTGTTAGACATGTCGCACAACGTCCTTTAGTGTGAATTCTTGGTAGAACAACTTCTCATACTAACTTTCAAAATCCTGGAATCTAAATTCGTGTGTCATTGTTGGTTCTGGATCCCCATGGTATAATGACATATTCACCTACCTAAGAAGAGGAACCTTCCCATCTGATATCATGTCCAACCTTAAAAATACCTTTGTAAAGAAGGAATCTCAATGCATGATCCTAGGTGATACCTTATACTGTCGAAACATTAAGGGGAAAATACTATGATGTCTTAACCTAGAGGAAGCCTTGACTACTTTAACTGAAGTTCATGATGGCATATGTGGTTCCCATTCTAGTGGTATGAATTTAGCTAAGAAACTATTGAGAATGGGTATTACTAGCCAACCATGGAAAGAGAAGCCCATCAGTATGTGCAGAAGTGTGTCCAGTGTCAATAGAATGAAGATCTTATTCATGCTCTAGCTTAGGAATTACAACCAATGCTCACACCTTGGCCTTTCTCGTAGTGGGGGCTTGACCTCATAGGAAAGATTAATACAACCTTGTCTAATGGCCACAAGTTCATTATAACGACCACTGATTTCTTTACCAAGTGGGTTGAAGCCATTCCTATTACCTACATAACAGGGAAGCAAATTGCTAAGTTTATCCTGAATTATCTAATCTACCATTATGGTGTTCCACAAGCCCTTATCTTAGACAACAAAACACCCTTCAAGAATTGGGATGTGAAAGATCTATGTCAAAGATTCAACATCCAACACCAATTCTCTATCCCGTATTACCCCTAGAGCAACAATCAAGTTGAGGCTATGAACAAGCCATTTTGAAGATCCTAAAGAAAATAGTCAATGAAGATGGTTGTCACTAGCATCTATAGTTATATCTTGCACTCTAGGCCTATCGAACTAGTATTTGCATGCCAACAAGTGCAACCCTGCTCTCCTTGGTCTATGAATTATAATCCATCCTACCTATTGAGGTTGAGCTTTTGTTGCTGCGAGTGTCACTATATAACCTAATCATTGATGAGAGTATGGAGTATCTCGACTAAATGAGCTATAATTTTTGGATGAGTGTTGTATTGATGCTATTAATCACTTACAAGTATATCAAAACCAACTAAAACAAAGCTATAACAAGAAGATCAAGTGTCCATCTTTCCAGGTAGGGGATCTTGTCCTAAAGCAAAATCAAAAAAATCTTCCAGATCAGGATAGTAAAAGAAAGATTGAGCCTAACTCGTTCGGTCCCTTTATCATCACAACAAGCTATGGATCAAGAGCATATCAATTATCAACACCTGAAGGTGAACCCTTGTAGGAAACAACCAACAACTTACATATTAAAAAAATTTATGCCTAGGCTTGAAGGGTGTAAATATGAAAATACAAAAAAAAACAAATAATGATCAAAAAATCCAAAAGAAAAAAATGAGAAAAAGGATTGAAAAAAGTAAAGAAAAATAGTCGTCCTCTAATGAAAACCACTTCAGGGGTACTTTGGGCAAGTACCTTGATGAAAACCTAGCAAACAAGTGCATTGCATAAGTAAAGCACCTCCATCTATTCTTTGGCTCTTTATCCTACCATTCTTGGCATCACATCCATTCAAAGCATCATCCATCCTATTTATTCCATCACCCATTTGTGTCTACATCATAGCTTGATATTGTGAAGTATCATATTCCCCTTTAGTACTATTTGGTATACTCCATAGGTTAGCTTGTCCTACCTATATTGAGGTAGTCTATCGTATAAACACTGGGGAAATTCGTTATGGATTGGATTAGGTTCTTGTATATCTTATGATTATTAGAAATATCATTGAAAATCCCAAAAAAATTTGTAAAACGTTCATCAAAAAATTCAAAAACATTTGCAAAATATTGTATAGCTAAAAATACAAAAACATCAAAATCTTGTATAGCTAAAATCCAAAAACATTCAAAAACTATAAAGTCAAAATCCCAAAACATCCAAAACACATCAAAATCCCTAAAAGGGTCAAAACATCAAAAATCCAAAAACAAAACCATGTCAAACTACGAGTCTTTGAGCTTGAATGTAGGAAAGGCCATCATTGATGTGCCCTCGAGACAACCTAGGTAAGTCTTTGGGAGTCCATCATAATAAACTGGCAATCCGTCAAGTTTTCATATCTCATCATCAATAAGTCAAGTCAGTCGAATTTTGTGGTATATGCATGTATAACGTAGGCAAGGCTCATCTTTGATAAGCCCCCAAGGCCCCTAGGATAGTCTTTTAGGTTAGGTTCTTGGTCAAAACTTAGAAAATCCCTAAATATTCAAATATCAAAAAAATCCTTAAACATTCAAAATCTCATGAAACACAAACATTTGAAAACTCAAAAAATCCAAAAACATTCAAATATAAAAAAAGCCTTGAAATTTTGAAAACTTGGAAAACCCTAAACAACCTCAAATAATTGAAAACCTAACATTCATATAAACTTTCAAAAAGACCAAAAACAACCTCAATAACATTTTCAAAATACCAAAAACATTGAAATATTCCAAAAAATCCAAAACCATCCATCCCATTTTGTTTTCAACTGAAATAAACCTTCATCCATAAAAAATCGATCATCATCCTCAACCTTTGGAAAAACAAATAGAAAACAAGTATCGTAAGTCGTAAAGTGAGAAACTAAGTGTCAAAATCTAAAGTCTAGATCATAGGTAAGCAAGTCAGTGAAGTTTGTATCAATGGCTTATCACAAACTTCATCCTAATCAAACCTTCTGATAACATGTCCTAGGATGCATCCTTCTAACAATGGACATCAACATTAGACATCACCTTAGCTAAACTAAACTAGCAAGAGATATAGATAACATTCACTGTTTAACTTTAATATTTTCTTCTGATTTATCTTAGTGACCCATTTTGAGAACTCTTGATGATGTCTAAACAATTTAGAGAGAAAGGAATGGGGCATCGATCATTATCTTTCATTTATTGTGCTTGCATGGGTATTATTGTAAAATAATATTGGTGCATACTTGCTTAGTTGTGTGTAAGGAGGCTATTTGAAGTAGATTGTTGACTATTGTGTATGCTTTGGTCCAATATATTTTGAACTACTACACTACATTCTGATGAGGTTTTTATATGTCAAGGTGTGAACAAAAACTCTCCTATCTATTTGCAGAATCAAAATCCATTACACTAGATACAACACCATCCTGGTTATTAGTACCTTGATGCATCGTGTCTATGTGTTATATCAAAAATAAGGAATGATGGAAACATCATCTCTCATCACCATCTCTAATAAAGTCTTGGTGGATCACAGACTTGTTAGAATTTTTCATCAAAATCAATGGTCAAATCATTCATCTTATCTCTTCTATCTTCTTTCCATGCTAACCTGGTATCATGACAGTCAACAAAAACATCATCAATGCATTCATCTTGCATCCACAAAGTAGCAGCATACATACATCTTGCATCATCACAACATATCATAATACAGTAAAACATATTTTGCTACAGCATCATTATCATTTAAGTTGTGATGAATAATATAGATTTGTTATTCTAAGCATCTTAAATCATTGCATTACCATAGCATAAACATGCATTGCATTATCATAGCATAAGTACGAACATCTACATAAGCATACATATCATGAGCATTCATATACATCTATATGCATACATCATGATCTCATAAGTTTCATAGAAAAGATACTAAAAAATAAATGCATCCATATCATTTGCATAAGCATGACATTTTCATATCATAGCATCCATCCCATAACATGTCAGTAAAAGATACTAAAAAAGAAGTCCATCCATCCATTACATCGCATATCACATATCACATAAATAAAAGAAGTGCATCCATACATAAGTATATCGTATCACATCACATCATATCAAATACATCCATACATTCATAAGCATGAAATAATGAACACATCACATATCAAATCTAGATCATCTCATATATATATCAAAAAATGACGACTGTCACGGTACAATATTTGAATTAATTTATATCAATCAAAAATACAATATCCATGAGGCTATCAAAAAGGATCCCGTGAATGTATATCTATATGAATAATCAAGCAAAAAAACAAAAAAGTTTCTACAAAAGAAGACTAGCCCTGGTGACTGCTCATCTCAGCCCTAACTAATGGTCGATCCTCAGCTTTAGGTGGTGCTTTGCTCCACTATGAAAAATCAGGTTGTCACATCCCCTAAGGAACATCATGATGATAGTGCATGTAATAATATGTAGCCTCAATAACTACCTCTCTATATAATTGAGCAAATATAATCTCACCCTATGATGTTGTTGTCACTACCTCCAATTATTGTCTCTTCCCAATCTCTTGGGATAGTTGTATATCCAATTGGTACTACAACTGGACCTCCTAATCTCTCTGTACAATCTTGGCCTATAACCACTATAACAATTGATCCTACTCAACCTATAGTTGATCCCTCTCTACTCTAAGGGTTGTAATATTCCCATCTCATGGATTTGGCTACCATGGAGGTGGAGGAGGTGGTGGTGCCCCTGGAACCTATCCATCATGCCCATCATGTCGCCTTGGAACCTATTCCTAATCTGGCTGCTACTGGTGTCCATCACCTAGCACCTAGCCCCTATCCTGATCTTGATCCTAGCCTCTACATCAACCACCATCCTTTCCTCCATCTTGGCTACCATCTCAACCTTGACCTCTACCTCGACCACCATCCCTTCCTCCATCTCAGCCTCGGCCTCTACCTTCGCCTTTGCCTCTGGGGTATGCCACCGCTAGATCTTTTAGGTGTGTGGGTGGCCTAAACCATGCATCATGCGTTGGGTTAGTCCCCACATCTAGAAGGCCCTAATCATATTCCCATGGTTGTGGGATGAGTTGTCTAAAGTCATTGATCGCCACAACGGGATCAATAAAGGATCCCCACTATACCTCTCTCTAAGCTCTAGAAAAAATGGTAGGATAGTCTTATGTTGGCACATCATGTACCTCCTCGAACTATTGAGCAATTAGTTCTAGGAGGTATCTCTCTATAATGATGTTCTCTTGGCCTTATATGTACTAAGTTTGTTTGGAAAAATCAAGTTGTTGTTAATCACCATACCATCGTGGATGTTGTAACCACGACCTCCATTTGAACACCACCATGTCATCAATGACATGACGCCAATATGGAAAACCTATGGGGCCCATGTGCTATAATGTCATTGACACCCTATACTAGAAAAATACAAGATCATCCTCATGGATATTTGCAAGAACAACCAAGGGCCTCAACACTACAATATGCTCATATTCCCATATATGAAGTAGAGTCACACCTACTCTAATTCTCCTACCCTCTCAGTAGAAGGCCTCATGCATATCATGATACAAGGAGACAAGGAGAACTGAACCTCAGGCATACATTACGTCCCTCCTGATCATACTCTCCCATGTTAATCCCCATCCGAGACAAAAACTTCCACCTTGTCAGTCTACAGCAACAACACCACAAATCAAGGCTACAACAGAAAATATGAATGTGTCCACCTGACCATGGTAAAAATCTAGATCAATCTAGGAGCTAATCAAAACAATTAAACATTTGTGTAAAAGAGACACATGTGTCTCTCTTGACATCTGGGTCATATATCACGTGCTTGCCATGAATCAGCAATTGCAGTATGTGCCACACATCCTCTAGTGTGACAGTTGCCTCCCCAATGGGTAAGTGAAATAAAGAGGTCTTGCTATGCTACCTCTTGATCAACACAGTCATCATAGCAAGACGGGTCTTGAACTCGAGAAAGAAGGAAATCAAGCCCAAATCCAGCCTACCCTGCCACTCCACCTCCAAGTCATCGAAATCTCTCACTGCAACCAGAATATCACATCAATGCTCTTGAGACATCAGTGGTGGAGGATCCTTCTATACGCATCACACACACAATGTCAATTTACTGAAAAAAGTCAAAAATTTGATAAAACTTTGATACTTCGCATCCAAAACATTAAAGGCGTCCCTAAAATCAATAGTGTCACTCTTTTAGGGGTTCTTCATTGTATCTACTTCAAGGGTGCATCACCATTTTGGTGATGCCCATCACTACATTCAATAGCAAATCGACATTATGGTGCATCGCTATACCCAAATATCGGGGTGCATCACTATTTGTAAGATGCATCACCCACTACTTTTGAGTGACATTGAACTTAAAAATCCCATGAGTCTCTATATTACCTCGACAGTCCCCTAATCAAAAATTTTAACTAAACCAAAAAATAATGGTGCACCTCCAAAATAGAGGGTGTGTTGCTATAAAATCAATAGTGATGCTTATGATGCTTCAAAAGTGTTGCTATATAGCGACATGCCTATCAACCTAACTTTGACCCCTATTTAATGCACCTAAAAGTGAAAATCAAGAGAAGTTTTGAGTCACATGCCCAAGGTCCTGCGTTTGCATGCCACTAGTACTCTCAAACTCGATCTGAATGATGAAGAGGGAGCACATGATGAGCCATTTTGTGGAGGTATCAGAGGTCAAACTACAAAGATCTCCAAGGTGTGAATGCACAAATGAATTGAAAGTGAGCCTTCATGACCTATTTAAGCCTAAAAAATAGGGTTTCTTCCCTAATTTAACCATGCAGCTAGGGTTTTTAACCAATTTCACAAATCTTACCCAATTGAAGCTTATTTTGCATCATTTTTTTGCATTTTGGCATGTTTTTGCATCACGGGGCCTTTTTGGACCCCTGAGGCAACATTTAACCTTTGTTGAGAAATCAACCGAAAATTATAAATTTCTATTTGATTTCTTGAGGGGGCAGGGAACCAGCTTATTCCTTTCGTTGGGGCAAAGTGGGGCATCAAAAAAATTAGAAAATTTTTATTTTTTGATTTAAGCAGCAGTTTTTAATCTGAAAGGCATCAATTTTTGAACCAACATAACAGGTGCCTCGCTTCAAAGAGGGGGAAAATGTAGATAGTTAAAAATGTCATGAATGATATCACACACTCAAATTAGGTATACTAACATCATTTTGTCCTAAAATCCATCCTCTTTTTTCTTAATTGATTAAATTAGCCTAGCTATTTAATTAATTATGTCATTTACATATGTTAACCTAATTAATCTAATTGAGTTAATTCACCCCCCACTGGTACATTTTGACCCATTTTTCGACGACCGATCGTCGAAAAATGGGTCAAAATGTACCAGTTCCCTTTCATGCTAACATTTTGTCCTATTTTATTGAATAAATCTAATTATTTAATTTAAGTTCCTAAGTTCTCTTATTTAATTAAATAACCTTAAGTTATTTAATTAAATATTATATCACTTTACCCCTTTTTCATTAAATCACTTTATTTAATGAATATCATGAAATCCCCCTAATTGACATAATTAAAACTTTGTTTGAATTATTAATTACTAATATATCTAATCCCCCCACTTGCAAGGGAATATTCCTCCTTTTGCACATTCCTCCAAAAGGAATGTTCCCATGGAATATTCATTCCCTTTTTTCACATTAAAGCTTTATTTTAATTTGCTAAATATCTCTTTTCCCCTCACCCATGAGGATATTCTTTGAGAATATTCTCTCTCCTCACTCATTTGAAAAAAGGGAATATTCTTCTTCCTAGCAAACTTACAAGACTTCTTGTGCAAGTTTTGAGTGTGTTTGTTTCGAAGAATATGGACCCTTGATTCTTTCCTTGATCCAAGTGATCATTGATTCCCATTTTTTGATGAGAATCCATGATCCATGTTTCATCTTTCCTCCATCCTTGACCATTGATTAAATTTTTTAATCTCAACCCTTCATTTCTCATTTGTCCTCCTATGAATAGGTTACTATTTGGAGACAAATGGATCGATCTTTTAACAACAAACTTATGTTGTTAAAATCACTTGCATTTGCATTCACATTTAACATAATTTTAGCTTAATTTACTTGCATATTAGCTTAGATTTCATTAATGGCTTCCATGGTAACATAGATGCATTCATTTAGCTTATTTGGTAATTAGGGTTTCAATCTTTTTAGCTTAAAATCCATTTATATTAGCTCTGCATACACCCATATCAATCATCTTAGTATAAATCATGTTAAAATAGCTTGCATCATGCTAATTTAGCATTTAGATCTTGTTTTCACACACATGTTTCATTAGTTTCATCGATTCTCTTCAATAGAATCGATCGAAACAGGCTCATTTATCCATAGGATTGGGAAATGGTTTCCATTCCACATCAATGCAACACCACTCCCCCAATAGGATAAGTTTCAATTGATTAGAATAGGTGTTTCTAAAGCTTTCGTATTTTAATATGTTAAGTTTTAATGGATTCCTAGTTTATTTTTTATTGATTGATCTTATTGGACTAATGTTTAGTGGCATAATTATCCTTCGAATCCTCATGGATCAAGTGTAGTTGGCCCATACTAATCCATCGGTCACAGTTGCAGTTAGGGGGAGTAAGAACTCATGCAACTTGGTTTTTTCCTTTGTCATTTGTGTCAAAGGATATGTGCAGTGGTTAATGGTTGGTATTATTTGTTGTGTGCTCCTAAGGGGATTATGTAGAGCAATAAAATGTAAAAGATGTTGCAGAATAGTGGTGAGCAAGTAGAAGTATGATTGATGTCAAAAGGGGAAAAGAGATGCAATTATGTTTCCCTTTTCTGTTGATATCAAAGGGGGGAGATAAATTAATTTAAAAAGGGATTAACTAAGAAAGGGAGAGAGATTAAAGTGAACAAGGAGAGTATTATGTAAGGGAGAGAAAGAAAAAGTGTTGGTATGGAGCAATGTGTTGGTGATCAAGGTTGTTGTGTTTGTTGTTGGTGGTTTTTCACATCATGTATTATCATCAATGACAAAGGGGGAGATTGTTTCTAGTATTAGTAGTTGGTATTTCATTGACGTCAATAGGCTTATGTTTGTGTTTTCATTGATATCAACTAGTTCATATTGTTGATGAATGCTAGAATTCTATTGATGGTTGAGAAGTTGTAGTGATGATTTGATTAGTTTCATTATGTTGTTATTAGTAAGTGTTACTAGTGTCACCTCTTGTGTTTCTTTGATAAGAATTTGTATATTTGATTTGCTATGTTGTGGTTGGTTTGGTTGTGATGAGAAGGTGTTCCAGATGATGATAATGTGTTTGTGGTGCTTGGCTTGCAAGTGCTTTTGAGAAAATTTAATTAAAAGAGGAAACAATGTATTGTAGAGGTGTTTTGGAATACAAAGTGGTGTTCTATTTTTTCTTTGTATTTCTTCTATGTTGAAAATATTCTTGTGTGATTTGGATATGTTGATTAGATGTGTTCAGTGTTGTTATATCTAGAGTTTCTCATTTTGGATTGTTGTATAGAGAAAAAAATTTCCACTAGTATGTGAACTTTTTATTGCAGTGGTGTTTAGGAGAAATGGTTTTGCTCCACATTTCTCTGCAACTTGGTTTTTGGTCTTGCGGTTCTAGAAGTGTGCAAATAAGGTTCATATATACCTTATGTATAAATTTTTAATGTTTTGGTGCTCCACAAGTTGATTGGGTGTATGTATAAGATGATTTTTTTCTTCAGATGAAATTTGTTGCAAAGGAATTTGTTGGATTTTAGGATGTTTGTAAAATATTCCAAATTATGTTCAAGTGTTTTGTGTGGTTCACAAGTCATCTTTGGATCAAAGGAACCGTGTACTTGATTTTTTAATGGTGTTTACATAGGTTCGACTGACCTTGGGTGTTTACACTAATTGTAGATTTTCTTCGGTGATTGTGGAAGCATTTCATGACATGTATGAGTGAATTTAGATCCAAGTTAAGGTGTGATGTGATCCACCTTCATTCCTTTCCACCACGGGAATATTTTGGTGTTGACCTAATTTTATTTTTCATGGTTGAGGTACATAGTTGACCTTGGAGAATGTTTTCAAGTTTGAAGAAGGTATAAATAAGTCTTTTGTTGATTGAGGATGTGTGTGTAGTGTGTGTGATGTGAATTGTAGAGTTGTGATGTGTGAATTTGTGGAGTGTAGTGTGAGCTTAAATGAGTTAGACTATTGGAAGTAGTGAAAAAAAGGTTTCTACAATCTTTAGAAAGGTTGTGAATGTGTTAGTGATGTTGTGGTGGAATTTTCTGTCATATTGAGATAGATTTCTCATTGTAACTTTCTTCCTTCTTCTTTTATGTAATCTGGTAGTGAACCCTTATTTCTTTTGGGTAGTGAGCCCTCCAGTAGTGAGCCTATTATATTTAGTGTTACAATTACTTTGTAATGTGAGCTAATCCTCATCGCAGTTTTCCCTTCTTGGGTTTTCCATGTAAATCTAGTGTTCTATTATGCATGGTGTTGATTTGTTTTAGTTTATATTATTTTCTTTCATATTAAATCATTTTAACAGATTAAAGGCTAATAAATTGATGAGGATTTGAATGTTAATGAGGGTTTTGATGTTTTAATGTACAACTGATTCAATCCCCCTCTCATTTGTTTTGTGCATTCAACAAAAGTGACTAGGTTTTGTAAAAGCTTAAAAAAAATTAAGAAGCATTGTTGTGTTATAGTTTGATGTTTTATGGATTGATAGAGAGTAGGTTTTTATCAAAAGAGTCCAATTGATCAGAAGTGTCATGTTTCTGAATCACAAGCATTGAGTTACAAAATCAAAAGTGTGGAGTCGTAACCAAAAACATGACAGATTTTAGAACACATCACTATAACACTTCAAAAGCATCACCATGACATAGTGATAAGATTCTACATGTTTCAACCTAAATCTATCTAGGGTTTTGGAAATTTCTCACTATTTTGGGGACTAACTTTCAGTTCTTTGATCTAGAAAGAGATAACACACAACAAAGAATAGCATGTAGGACTAACTCTAAGGTTTTTATTAAGGATAAATTTACAGGCCTTCTTTAATAAGAGCGCACTATTTGGTGTCACCAATATTGAACAATGTATACACGCTAAAAATACAAAACCTAGGTAGTAGAAAAAAGGTATTCCAACTTAGGATAAGCCCATATATCGAAGAAAATACCTTCACAATGAGTGGTTGACTAGAGTATAAAAAAGGTCATGTACCACCTCCACACCTCTCACCATGAAAGGAAAAGGTCCTAATCAAGGAATATTGATCACCTCAATAAGGGGAAATACATGATGAGTTACTTCATGCATGATATTATACATTCAATTATCCCAAGCTAATGGTTGATGACCTTAAAGGCTACTAATAAATAAGGTTTGTATTGGGGGATCAATGAACAATCAACCTGTAGAAGGATTCTTGAGTCGAGGGGAGCCTCCCCTCTCCTCCTCACCTATAAAAGTCTTGGTAGATTGAGGGTCTTAAGGCTTGGCTTATAGGATGTTGGTCACACCTTAGGGTACAAATTTCATTCTCCCACCTTTATATACCATACCAAAAAATGTGGTTGAGGTTTCCCTTGACGTGATGAAATCCACAAGTAGGCCTCTTACTGAATTAAATGGAAATTATATTGTTTTTTATTCCCAATATTGTTCTTAAGAGTTGTGGTGGAAGAGCATGCATAGACAATCACTCCTCGAGTAAACAAATAGATTGAAAACTAATGGATTTTTGATCTTCAAGATCACACATAGCACAAGAAGAGATCATATACACCACTAGCCTACCAAACATGACAAACAATTTATTTTTAAAACCTAAATTTAAATGTGTGGTTGGACTAAAATTTTCCATCAAACATAAAATCAAGCAGCTTAGAGTGTTAGGATATTCTAAGCTAGTTGTGTCTCTAGTCAAGGCTAAGTATGTATCTAAGCATAAGAGACTAAAATAGTATAAGTTTGTTGTCTAGGAAACTATAGAATTGTTTGATGCTTTTTATATTGACTGGGTGGAAAGGGCCAAAAAAACAATGGCTAAATTGCTTGAAAACATTGCATTAATTCTAGATGATATAAAATTTGTTGGTATCTCAAAAGTTTATGTGAAGACAAGGCCTTCCATCCTAGATGACATCTAAAAATGATTGGTCTTTAACGATGACACGTATTTATTGAAATTCTTACATTATATAGACCAATACCACAACCAAGAAATTGTCTTCGAAGTCTTTGTAGAGGTTATTGATGGGAAGGAGACTGTCTTTAGGAATGAAGTGGTTCAGTTGAAGACTAAAAGATTCCCAAATGTTTGGTGGCTTTAGAGATAGTATTTGATAACTCGAATAAATGTAATGTTAAGCCAATTCCATCTCATGAGAAATATTTGGAGGAAGTTAATTTAGGGACTAAGTGTGCACCGAAGAAGGTATACATTGGTAAGAAAATCAGTGAAAAAATTAGAACAATACTTATGGATTAGAAAGTATAAGAACATTTTTGGTTGGTCATATGATGACCTGAAGGCATACAAGGAAGATCTTTTCTAGTGTTAAATCCCCTTGAAGCCTGATTCCAAGCCTTTCAAGTAGAAGCAAAGACCAATCAATCCTACACTAGCACCAAAGATGCAACAAGAGTTAATGAAGTTGAGGGATGGAGGAATTATCAAGTTAATTAGACACTCCATGTGGGTTTGTAACTTGGTTCTATTTAGGAAAAATAATACAGATATTAGACTATGTGTGGACTTTAGAAATTTGAACATATCTTCATTAAAATAAAATTACCCATTGCCCAATATGGAGGCAATGTTAGAGAAAGTCACCAGTTGTGAATTGTTATCAATGGTTGATGGTTTTTTGGGCTACAACTAGGTGAAAGGAAAATAATCAAAGTAGTATAAGACTGCCTTTACCACACCATGGGAAACTTATGCTTATGTGAGAATGCCTTTTGGTTTAACCAATATAGGAGAAAATTTTCAAAGAGCAATGGATGTGGCATTCTCTAATTTTATATACATATTCTTGGTGGTATACCAAGATGACTTGACAAAATATTCTAAGAAAGAGGAGGATCAATGTATGCATCTTGAAAATATTTTTTCTAGAGCTTTAGAGTTTGTGATTTCTTTGAACCCTAAAAAATATGTGTTTGGAGTGACATAAGGAAAATTGTTGGGTCAAATTATTTCAAAAGGATTCAAACTTGTTCCAAAGAGAGTTGGAGCTATAGAAAGAATCCCCCAGCCCAAAAATATCAAGGGCATATAATCTTTCTTTTGCCAAGTGATTTCCATAAGGAGATTTGTTACTAACTTTGTTGAAATCACTAGACCTATCTCTAGTATGTTGAAAAAGAGAGAATCTATCTCATAGAATAAGGAACCTATCAAAGCCTTTTAGAGTATCAAAAGAAACAATTAAGAAGGATCTTGTACTAAAATCCCTTGAATTCTCAAAGGCTTTTCAACTATTTTCTTTTTCTTCATTCCATGTCATAGTTGTAGTTCTATTATAGAAAAATGATAAGGGTTTTGAGAAACCTACTTCTTTCTTTAACAAATCATTGTAGGTTGTAGAAATAGAATATGATATGATGGAAAAGTAGGCATATGCATTGGTCAAAACTATGAAAAAATTTAGGTCTTATTTGGTAGGAGCTGCAATTATTGCATATGTCCCAAATGTTGTTGTCAAAGATATCTTCACACAATAGGAAGTGATTGGAAGAAGATGTAGATGGATCAATAAATTCCATGAGTTCAATATTGATATCCAAATCACATACTTAGTCAAAGGGTAGAGATAAGCTAGACTTATGGCTAAGTCCAATCTAGAAGCCAATCAAATCAATAATACTCAAACAGATGCATCCCCATAATGTGACATGAAATATTCACCATTGTATAGATATATTGTATTTTACTTGCAAAACATGTCTTGCCCAGATAATATGAATGAAAACCAAAAAAGGACATTGAAATTACATTCCATTAAATATTTTATTATATAAAATGGGCTTTGATGGAGGAGCAAGGAGGGTATCCTACTCAAATGTGTCAATGAGGATCAAGCATTTGGAATATTAAATAAAATGCATAATGGAGTGTGTGAAGGGAATTATATGGAAAATAATACAACTCACAAAGTCCTAAGAGTAGGTTATTGGTGGCCTACAGTTTTCATAGATGCACACAATCTAATCAGAAAATGTGATGCATGCCAAAAGTTTTCAGTAAAAATGAAATTCTTTGGAAACTTTCCTTTGAGGTATCTGTGGAGGCTCCATTCCAACAATAGGGTATTGACTTTATAGGATAAATTGATGAGAATTCAAGTGGTGGACATAGTTGGATATTAGTAGCCACATATTACTTCACAAAATGGATAGAGGCTATTCCAACAAGGAAGGCTACCGGCAAAGTTGTGATAGATTTTTTGATGAATAATATTTTAACCAATTTTGGAGTTCCAGTAAAGATAGCTTCTAATAATGTAATGTGCTTAAGGTTTGAATAATTCACAAATTTTCTAGTCAATATGGGATAAAATTTCTTATGTGTCCCCATATCATCCTTAAGGAAATGGACAAGAAAAATCAAAGAAATTAAAGTTTGATGAAAATAATTAAGAGGATAATTGATAAGAACAAAAAATATTAGGATTTAAAGCTCAAGTTAGCTCTGTGGGAAGACATAGTGATAGTAAAGAAAGCCACTATCCAATCTCCTTTTGATCTAGTTTATGGTTTGGAAGCAATAATTCTTATCAATAATTTGCTACAAGTGTACAATTTTTTCCAAGACCATGATGATGATATAAGTGATGCAATGGCTAATAGAATAAACTAGTTGACTTAGATGAAACAAGAAGGATATCACAATAGAAAAACATCAAACAACAACCATAGATCAAACTTCTATTGGATAAGAAAGCTATTGTGAGAAGATTTCAAGTGGGTGACATGGTTCTCCTATAGAATGCCAAGGTGCAAGACAAAGGAAATAATTGGAAATTTGATGCTTTGTGGCTCAGACCATACCTTATCAACAACACTCATGGTGAGGATTCATACTTTCTACAAAACCTCATTGGTGAATTTCTTGAGCTTCCAATGCTTGGACAATACTTGAAACCATATTTCTCTTGAAATATGTCATATCCATGCATAATGTATCATTTTTTTATATTGTGTTTCTTTTTTCTATTCTTTGCTTTGTTATGGCTTTTGTTATTGGGTTGGTCTGCTCTACCTAGAGATCCCAGAATCTTTCCTTGGCATTTGTAGAAAAAGAATCTTGAACTGGATCCATTGATAGTCCTTTTTGAAATTTTTTATGGTTCTATAATTTTTCCTTGTCTTGAGCTTCAAAAATAGGTGTCTCTCTCTTAGGATTTGATATAAATACTATTGTAAGCTTCCATTTGGTCTAAAAACCTTAAAAACCCTAAGTCTAGGTAGCATTCTTGTACTTTTATTTTAATTTTATGTTGACTACCAATCACATGTTTCCAATACCTTAATTCATAACATTTAGTCTTGTGAATCATTTTTCTACCATCCCCTCATTCTCAACTTACCACATAAGACCCATTGCCTTAAATGATTTGTTTTTCCTAAGTCTTATGTTCACATCTCTTCATGAATTTGGCCCCTTTATTCCCTAGTCAATGAAAAGTTGTGTTAATAGAAGAATGTGCTAAAAAGACTCATAAGTTTCTCGTGCCCAAAATGTGGACCCCACCACTCATTCCTGTTAGGTGTAATTAACTATTTAATTACATCTTCATAAGTTTACTTAGGCAATCTTTAATTCCTAAGTTATAGGATCTTATCCTTATCTTATCGAGCTATCTTTTTGCTCAAGATAAGATTTAGTTGTTGCATGCTTGCCTTTTATAAGCAAGCCTCATCTTGTACATTTGTATCAATTAATCGTGAATCAATCTTGCATATTGTGAAGCAAGCATTCTCGCCATCATTCTCTCTTGTGTGGAAGCATTTTTGTCTAGCAACAGATTTCTGGAAATCTAACATGGTATCAGAGCATCCAAGGGTTGCGGACTCCTTCCCAGATCTGAGGGTTTCATTCTGGGTTGAAGATTTTTGCTGGGTGTAGATTGGGGTTTCAAGAACCTCACGGTTGAGATCAGAAGATTCCGTAGACGAATTTTGACTGTAAATTCGTCTATTTTGGAGTAAAGTTGTTTTTGAGGCAAAATTTTTTTTTTTGCTGGAACAACCCTCAGCGGTACGATCTTTCTTATTTTCGCAAAAAAAATATTTTCTGCAATTTATCTGTAATTTTTGGGGCAAAATTATTATTTTATCGAGCTTAATTATAAATCAGGGCAAATTTTATTAATATTGTGGGCTTTAAAATCTCTGCGGATTTTATTGGGTCGGCATCCGTAGAATATTCCGCTGTCAGATCTCGGACATTCATTGCAGGGTACCTATCATATCGCACATCCGCAGGTATAAAGACTCCACATCGGCATCGTCGCTCTGCGTCATCTTTATTGTTGGCCATCAGATCAACTATCCATTGGTTGAAGTGTTAGGGTACAGGTGGCATCTATCATTATTCATCCGATCATTGTACTCATTCAACAGTAGATCCACTTGCATCGGCTTCGACATTGTCCCCCATCGGCGGTCAACAGTAGATCCACTTGCATCGGCTGTCATAGTACTGTGGCTGTCTGCTTACGTCGACTTAAAGGCCCAAATGGAGGTCTTCATCAAAGGCCCATACCCAGTCAATGCCTATCACATCGATTAGATCTAAAGGCACATCGACAGTTCTTTCGGCTGCATCATTGGTCATACATCGGCGGTACTTTGTCCTTTCCCTGAGCGTCAATGGCACGATCTTCGGCATACATCTGCTGTCATTGTATGGTACGAAGCCTTTTTTAAATACAATTTATATGTATAAAAAAAAAAGCTTTGTTTTATTTTAAAAGTCGACCATATATTTGTGAGGCCGACGGGTTATTGTATTGGGCCGACAGTGAATAGTGAACTTTATTTATTTTGCATTGTATGCGCACAAGGTCATATGGATGACCATATTTAAGCCCCTAGTGCCGAAAATTTGTACCATTTTAGCCTTGTAATTGCCCCAAGTGCCTTTTTATAGGCCCTTTTCATTTTATCATAACTTTTGCATACGAAGGCGATTTTTCAGAAACGAGATATCATTGGAAAGCTGGAAGAGTCAACTTTTCAGTGGTGTAGATATTTTGCATGTGACATGTATCCATCCATGTAGGTGATCTTTCTAACATGGTATCGAGTAATAAGTTATACCACATGAATATTTTATTAAAGAAATGCTCCGTAGAACCAATCAAATATTGACAAGTTTCTCTTTTCTACTGGATTTCACAATTCTACGAAAGGTTTATTGATAAAGGTAAAGGAGGGTCATGGAACTATAAGAATAATGATGCATGGAGTATTGAGCATCCTCATTTTCCATGTGACCCCTATGAAGGCTATATGAGTGCCACATGGCATATTTTTAGAACATTTTACCATTTTGTGGAGTCCCTCAAGGAGGCCTAGATGCACTTTATGGAATTGTGGAAAATGGACACATGGCATGATCTGAGGATGTTTCATCAAAGGGTTCTTTCAGATGCATCAATAGATTGACATGTGGTGTGATTTTAGTGTATTTTTCCATTCTATGAGACATCTCAAGGAGGGCCTAAATTCAAGTTGTAGAACCACAAAAAGAGGACAAATGTTAGGGCGGTATTTGTTCAATAACAATATGCACTAAAGGCCCATTGTATATAGAGGTTCACTAGATATCATGGAATTTGTAAGGGCTTGGTCCCTAAGCATGGTAGTTCATCATTTTGAGGGTAACTTAGCACCACCTTGTGTGAGTTTGAGATAATACAAGTTAGGGTCTATAGCTAACAAGGCATAAAGTGCTCTAGCTATAGATGGATATTGGTGCATCTCTAGGAGTTGTTCATTGGTATATTCTATAAATCCCTCTTTTTCATTTGTGTTATTTTTGTTTTTTGTTGGGGAGTGTGATACTTTGTAAGGTTGAATCGTAGGTATTCCAAGGGATTTTTTAGTTGTACTCATGGGTTCTATAGCACTAAAACTACTTGGTTTGGCTTCCATGCTTCATTTGTGTTGGGATCTTGTTATAGGCATAATTTTTTTTTATGAAATTTTAAGACATAAGTTTGGATGGTGTGTTGTAGATGAATGTTTTACTTCAAGATGGACTTGGAAAAAGACACAATAAGTAGGTTTTGGACCAAATTTTGATGTAGATGTTGATTAGATGGGTGGAGGATATGAAACCTATGAAAGAAAAAAGTTGACTTGATCTTATTTTGATTGGTGTCATGGATGATCCTTTCTTATCTGAGACTAAAGAGTCCAAGACAAGGAATAAAATAATGAGTTTACAAACTTAGGAGTATACAATGACTACTAAGAGAGCTTACTCACAAGGGTCGATGCCAATTTAATGATTTACTTTGAAATGATTGTTTTTCAAGAAAAAGTTAAACTAGAAGATGTGGTGGGAGATCTAAGACTTGACTTATGTCTAATGATGGTTGCTAGTGAATGAGTGTTTTTTTGTTGTTGATGATGTTGGTGTTTGGTACAAAACTAAAGTATGTGTTTCTAGAATTCAAAAATGAAAGGATTATGTGGGATGAAAAATATTTGTTTGCTATTTGGGATAATTGATTATGCCTACATATCTATCTGATACAAGTCTTTTATCCTAAAATGATTGATTGTTGATATTGGTTCATCTAGAATGTTGAGTATTCTAGAAAATTTTAATTTGATAGTCACAAGCATCACTTTAAAAAGTGTGCACCACCCTATTAAAAGTGGATAGGTTTTTCAAAATCATTAGGAATTTTTAAAAGTGCTACTATGTTACAATTTAATATATTTTGGACTAACAAAGAGTCTAGGCTTTTATCAAAAGTATCAAGTTGACCAAAAGCATCACGTTTTTGAATCACATGAATCAAGTTTCAAAATCACAAGTGTGGATTTGCAACCAAAAGCATGATATATTTACAAACGTGTCCCTATAACACTTCAAAAGCATCACTATGACATAGAGGCAATATTCTACAAGTTTCAACCTAAATCTATCTAGGGTTTTGGACTTTTCTGACTATTTTGAGGACTAATTTTGAATTTTTTGATTTGGTAAGAGATAAAAAAACAATAGAGAATATCATGTAGGACTAACTCCAAGGTTTTTTCAAGGATAAAATCATGAGCCTTATTCAACAAGGGCACACTATTTGGTGTCACTAATATTGAAAACTAAATACACACCAAAAATAGACAACCTAGCTAGTAGGAAAAAGGTATATCAAGTTAGGATAAGCCCATTTGCTGAAGAAAATACCTCCACAATGAGTGGGTTGCTAGAGTATACGAAGGTCATGTACCACCTCTACACCTCTCACCTTGAAAGAACAAGGTCCTAATCAAGGAATATCAGCCACCTCAACAAGGGGGAATACATGACGAGTTACTTCATGTATGATACTATATGTTGTATTATCCCAAGCTAATAGTTGATGGTCTTAGAGGATACTAATAAAAAGGGTTCATAGTGAGGGATCAATGGACAATGGACACATCTAAGGATACCCAAGTCAAGGGGGCTCTCCCCTCTCCTCCTTGATAGTCCTTTTTATAAAATTGTATGGTTTCATATTTTTTCCTTGTCCTAACCTTCAAAAATAGGTGTCTCTCCCTTAGGGTTTGATATAAATACTATTGTAAGCTTGTATTTGGTCTAAAAATCTTAAAAACACTAAGTCTAGGCAGTATGCCTGCACTTTTATTTTAATTTTATATTGACTACCAATCGCCCATTGCTAGTTCCTTAAGTCATAGCATTGTGTCTTGTGAATCATTTAACTACTAACTCCTCATGCCCAACTTACCACATAAGACTCATTGCCTTAAATAATTTGGTTTTTTCCTAAGTCTTATGTTTGTATATTTATATGAATTTGGTCCCTTTGTTCCCTATTCAATGACAAATTGTGTTAATGGAAGCACATGCTGAAAAGACTCATAAGTTACCCATGCCCAACATGTAGAACCCACCACTCATTCCTACATAAATATTTTATTAAAGAAATTCTTTGAAGAATCAATCAAATATTGACAAGTGTCACTTTTTTGTTGGATTCTACAATTCCATGGAGAGTTTATTAATAAAGGTAAAGGATGGTCACAAAACCATAGAAATGATGACATGTGGCATATTGAGTCACCCATTTTCCATGTGACGCCTATGAGGGTTGTATGAGTGCCACATGGCATGTTTTTAGAGCATTACACTATTCCATAGAGTCCCTTGAGGGGGGCCCATAGGCACCTTGCAAAATTGTAGAAAATGGACACATGACATAATCTAAGGAAATTTCATCAAAGGGTTCTTTTAGACACATCAAGAGGCCAACAAAAGGCATGATTTTAGTGGATTCTTCTATTCCGTAGGACATCTCAAGGAGGGTCTAAATGCATGCTATGGAATTATAGAAAGAGGACACATGTTAGGGTCTAGAGCTATTAAAGTGGACATGTTCCTAGGTATCAATGTTTTTGTAGGTTTTACATGAAAAGTGAGAATTTCAAGGCACAAATAAAGTAACACATAGTGCAATCTTAAGGAATTTCACAAGTCCATGGAGCTCTTTGTGGTAGTCTAATTTGCATGTTGTAGAGTTGTGGAACGCTGCCATGTGGCTGGTAATGACATTGGCTACTCGTGTCATGTCTTTGGTGATGTGTAAAGGTGGTACCGCATGGATCAATTTTATTGATCGAAAATCTTTTCAATTCATGTCAAATATTTTTAAACCAGTCAAAATGCTAGCAATTGTTGGATCTTGTACTTTTATTCAATGATCAATGGCTCATATTCAAACTCAAAAAATGGGCATCTTCATGCTATGGCTCATGTGAGCTGAGAGTAATGGAAGAAAAGATGTCTTTCTATTATATCCATATCAAAATTCCTTCTATAAATATTGCAATCAAATCATAAAAATAGTTCACCTAGCATTCTAAGCATCTGATGAGAAGATTTTGTAAAGATCAAGAGAATTCCATGATAGTTAGTGTTTTTAGAAGCACAAAATAAGTACATCTATGACTAAAGAATTCACTTAAATTTCCATTCTAGGGTTTTCAATTGTGATAAGTTAAGTTATAAGGTTGAAATTAGGTTAGGTCACACATCATTCTACCTTGAATTGTTCAAATTTTATGTAGTTCCCATTTGTAAGTTAAAAAAAATCCTTAAAACAAATCCCTAGAAAACCATAGTTTCAATTTTGAACTATAATCATGAGCCCAACAAAGAGCTAACCTTCTTTAAAGAGGACACTAGACGAGGAATTAATTTCCCAACTTCCTGGCTCATCCAAGAAGCAACTTAAGGTTCATGGTCTTGGTACTACTACTAGCCTAGTTGATGATTCCTATGAATGTAGAGATGTAGAAATTCCCTTGTTTGGCTAGAAATTATTCATCCATTGGTATGGGAAAAGAAATTCTAAGGTCCCAATTTCAAATGTATGGGCATATGACATGTGGAAGTTGGTAGTACCCAATGTGTTTGTGGATGTGGGCTTCCTTAAGGCCATTGTAGAAAATTATAATAAGAATGTGAGAGTGGTTAGGGCTTAAAATGGTGGTGAACTAATTAAAATTGACAAATCCTTTATTTTAGAAGTGTTCAATTGAACCTGGCTGCCAACAAGTCCATTCATTTTGAATATTTCAAGTAGAAATACCAATAGGACATGAGTAGCTTCAAGGCTTACTATCTCCCAAAATACAGAGTAAAGGGTTTTCATAAAAAGTCCATAAGAATCCCTCCTAATGAAATAGAGCCTTTCAAAGTAAATACATTTGAATATTAATTTATAAGGACTTACTATGCTTTGAGCCAAGTCCTTAGGGGAGATTCATAGGAGAAGATTCCAGTTCATATGATGTATATGAAAATGGGCATTCAGAATCCCCTTGTTAATGATCAGTTTTATCTTGAAACCTATGTTGCAAATGCTATCCACAAACAACTAATTGAAATAAAAAAGAGTAGAGCGTGATTACTTTTAGGTGGTATTCCTTGCTCTACCACATGTTCCTATATGCAAGAAAGAAATAATGGGGCCTTGTATTGCAAACTCATGCAGATGATGGTTAAGGAAACTCTATTCCTATCCAATGTTAGACACATATTTGGGACAAGAATTATGAGGAAGCAATTTTTTTTGTTTTTGAAAATCATTTTGCAAGGAAGGTGCTTTCACTTATGGGAGTTGTAGAAGTCGGACTACCAACAAAAAATTTGGATTTCTTAAGGCCAATGGAGAGGAGGCCAGAGTTGTGGATCCAACATAATTGGGGAGATAATTATCTCCATAAATATTCCACAATTTTGAGGGTGTATGGATGCCCTATTGGACCACATCTTTTAAAAAGGTTTGTGTCTTATAGATTAGCATTTTTAGAGATCATTTGGTAGTTAAGTGAAACTGTAGAGTTTCATCTTGGTGAAGAGAAGAGGTGTGCTTTCTTCCCTTACATTACATTTTTTACTGACTTCAATTTAAACAGAGAGAGGTTAGATAAATTTTACCCTATATTAAAGAAATATATGATAGCTCTAGAGATTGCAAGAGCCTTTGATCTAGAGGGTTTTATAAACCAAATCAGAATAAACATAAAAAGATCAACATATTTACATCAAGTATACTTCAGTGAAGATGTAATCAAGAATTACAAAGATGACAAGGAATTAAATGAAATAAAGTTCAAATAGACAACATTCAAAAAGGTTGGGGATGCTAAGAAGAAAAAGGATGGGATTTTAGAAGCCAACTCTTCATTCTTGGTTTGGGGAGGAAAAGGATAATAAGAAATGAACATAAGAAAATCTAAACTAGGGCAATGCACCAAAGCTTTTACAACATTTCAAATCTCTCTTTTAAATAACAAAAGCATAAGACTCTAAATAAATGAGCACAAAGTGCCACAAACTCTTCATTGTTGAAAAGAGAATTAAATACTTAAGGCCAAGTAGGCATAGAGCATAGCATCTAGATATTTTTGCGAGAAGCACCCACTAAGTCTCACTGAGCATGACACACCTAGATTATTCTACTAACACTGATGCAAGAGCATCCAATGGTGTAAGGGTAATCCTGTATCACCCAAAAATATTTTTCCTTTCTATTAGCTTTTTGGTAGATGTTTTTGCATTTCTAGATACCCTTTTCATCGAATAAGAATCCCCAACTTTCAAAATTGCTTTTCTGACTTTTTTGATCAAATTGCTATTTTTAGCAGGTGTGAATTTAAAGGCGTGAGGAGGAAGAAATTTATGGAAAGCTTCAAGACAAAAAAATAGACACTTTGGCAAAATAATCAGGCCAAAATCATTCCCGGTTTGAAAGATATTCAAGTTTCAGTTTCCCAAAATTTCCCTAAAAACTCTTTCGAGTCCGGTTTGAGGCACTAAACGGTCTCATACATGCCCAAAAATCATTGGAATTGGAAATGCTAGTTATTAGCATGTTCTGCACTTTGATACATTTCCAACGGTTCAAACAACGCGCTAAATGGAGTCCCAGATCAAAAGTTATGGCTTCTGGAAGTTGGTCAATTTTTGGAAAATTGCCAATTTTTCAATTGGGACTCAATTTTTAAATTTCAAATTTCAAATTTTGGCACCCAACCACCTACATTCAAAAAAATTCAAATTGTAGTTTTGGCTCCAAGCCAAAAAAGGTTTATTTAGGACTCATTTTGGAAATTTTGGGGGGATTGGAATAGAGGAAATTGTATTGGGAAAGGGGGAATTTCTTTTTAGAAATAGTAAAAGTTGCATGTATTGCAGCCTATGAGGATTTTATCCTCTAGGATGTAATTTATCTATAATGAGAATGTATTGCTAATAAATAAATAATAATTATATTATTTCCTCTATTGTGTGATTTTCTAAGTCTTGGGTTGTGGATCTCATCGAACACCTTAAATCCTTTACAAATATTACTCACCAAGAAGCATGGTATGATAACTAACAATAAATTGTTGCAAAAAATGAAAGAGTACAAGACATGATTCTATTATCTATAATCCTATGCTAGAAATCATAAAAGATAAAACTCATATAGATAAACTATTAATATTAATTCCCAAATGACATAGAGCATTAAAATTAGCATAAACAAAAATGAAACACAGTAGAGGTGAACTAGGCACAATCTAATATGTCCCACTTTCTATTTATTGATTTGAAAAACACATAATGCTAAGGTCTATAGAATAGGATTTTATTTTACTTATTCTCTAAGTGTTCTTTCACAGATGGTGAACCACTACTATAAAAATTGTGAACACCATTTACAAAGCACCCACGAGCTATATAGAGCAATCTCCTCAAGTGTAAGAGACGAAAAAACATAACTAAAAAGATTCCCCCACAAATTTCCATCTATAGATCCTCATCATGGAAATCGCTACAACCGCCTCCCAAACAAACATCATGCTCCAAATCGTGTGGTTGTGGTGACACTTGGACCGTCAATGATTTCCTATTACAACCACTTGGGTGAGTGGGCTTGAGTAGTATCAGTGTGTACATCCTTAAGCTTTGACACATGGTGCCCTCTGATGCCTTTCCACTATTGAGACAACCAATAGTGTTCTTTTAACCTTCCTTCAGGCTCAAAAAATGTGTGGGATTTCACCCAACTGACAAGTGGAACTTTCTGACATTCCTCTACTTCCTTTCGGCTTTCTCCCTAAGAACTCTTCTCTCAAGAAACATGGCACATAGGCATAGTTTTCTATAGATTTCCTTCCTGCTTCCTTCAAGAAACTTCGCAGTGCCAACATGTGGTACCTTCCACCCTCAAACACTTTGAAGAATAAAAGCTTTCATAAAGACCACACAGGGCCACCACATGGCACCCTCACATGCTTTTGTAAAGGTAAGAGGCCGTGGTATTTCTTTAAACCATGTCATGTTGACACATGGTTCCTTTTGACACTGATTATGCAAAGAATTTATCTTAAGGTCCACAGGTTACTTAGAAACAAGCTGGAACCAAAAGGAAAGGTCGTAGTGTATTCCAAAAGCATGAATAAATTACAAGGAAAATAATTTCAATGAAAGAATTTAGATTCAAGTTGTAGGAGACTTGATCTACACATCCAATGATAAAAGTTATTTTCATCTTCCTTTTTTCCATCCTTAAGGCATCACAAATCCTTAACACTATTTTTTTCACAACCCTCAGGTTTTGCAAATGGAAATTGGCTCACTCAATGATTTGTTTACAAACCACACACACTCCAACCCCAAGTCTTGGTACAAACTACCTCACATTGGTGCTTCTTCCTACACACTCAAGAACTCCCACTATGATATCACTAATACAAGAGGAAATCAAAGCCTCATAAACAAACTCACAACATTCATGCAACTCATAAAATGCTTGAAAAGACACAAAAATATGCAAGAAAATATTTTAATTCTTCATTCAAACTTAATATATCAAAAATTACATTCATTTGCAACCATTAGGGCTATTGAAATTTATTAAAAAACTTCTTCAAATCTAATATGAGACAACTAAGTGAAAACATAGAAATATCTCCTTCAAACCATCTTTTTTCTCATCACTCTAGCTCCTTCAACCTGTCAACTTCCATAGGAAACCTTTTCTGCAATAAACCTATGTATCACCAATCCATTTATTGCTGGAAAACCTCTTCAAGCCTACAAAAAAATGTATTCTAACTTCTCTCCAAGAAAATCCACACCCTCGTTCTCCACTCCTCAATTTTGGAAAATGACAATCTCAAAATTGTCAAGTTACAAACTCAACAAAGTAACCACCACCTCTATTTGTTGTAGCCTCCATCTGCGACACCCAACCTGGGAAGAATGCATTGAAAAATATTAAATTCTCAACAAATATTGAAAATAAAAAACACTCCCAAGAATAGGCAACAAATTGGATTTGACTCCTTGCAAATAGGCCCAATCTTGGAAAAGTTGCAGTCAACACAACATGGGTGCCTATATTTTTCCATGCTACATTCTAGGAGCAATACATGAGTTGTCACAAAGTGTAACTCTCAAAAATCTATGCCTAGCTTTGTCTCTTTTTTTTTCAAGTTTTCAAAGTTGCCTCCTTAACTATCTCCCACTCAAAATTTGCAATATTAAATAAGACCAATAATTTAATAAATATTATTTAGGCCTAATATTGCAATTTATTCATCTAACAACATTATTCCTCAAACTTAATTTATTTACTTTCTTCCCTACAAATTAATATTGAAAAAGGTGCAATCCTTCCCCTACATCAAGGATTAATGCTTTCCCTTACAAGCACACCTTAGCATTGAACCCTCATGGAAACCCTCTAGTTGCTAAACTAGATAATCAGAATCGTAACGCTAGTAATGAGAACCATAATGTTGGTGAGAATGTGGAACTGTTAGAGGAGGCTAACCTTACTGAGGAACCTAACCCTAGACTTCCTCCCATTGTTGTTGTTAGAAATGAGCTAACCCCTACTAAAATCCCTTCCCTTACTGCCAAAATCTCTAATCCATCAACCCATGTGGGTTTGAAGAATCCCGCTAAAAGCTCCATTGAGCTTAAGCTAGTTAAAGCGACTTCAGAGAAGCGTAAGCATTCCCCTCTACTCCTGGAACTACCCAAATCTAAGAAGATGAAAAAAGAGCCTAAAATTCAGAGTGAAGTCATTACCATTAGTGAAGAAAAGGAGGGTATGAAAATAGAGGAATCGAAGGATAGGAAGTAGTGTCAGGGTGGTGGAGGCCATAGATTTCCATGCCTGACCAAGGCTACATCCCAAGATAGGAAAGGAAAATAGAAAGCCACCTTTCATGACGAGGAAGAGTTGGAGATAGAAGAATTTGAAGCCCAGGTTGATAAGAAAGGGATGGGATGAAATTTGAAGATACTGCCTATGACATGGGTGAAGAGGAAACTAAGGAGGAGAATGAAGATAACGAGGAGGAGACTGAAATTGAAGATTTCCAAAAGAATGAAACCTTGACTACTCCTAAATTTGGGAATACTGGCAATGATACTACTGTTGAAGACTCTAGCATTGATTATCTGGAAAGCAGATTAACCTATATGTAGGTTCAAATGGATGATATGGAAAAATATTTGGTCACTTGATGAAGGTAACAAATGGCCTAATGCACAAAGCAATGGTTGGTGTAGTGTCTGGGCAAACCAAGATCACTAAGAAGCTAAAAAAGCTAGGAAAGACGGACGACTTAAAGGACCTGGATAAGACTGAGGGACCTAATTGGAGAGAATATATCTCCCTAATAGGAGATTATTGGGACCTATTTGGAAAATCCAAGTAATGGCTTTCTTTCTTATTTTTGTTAATAGCTTCCTTGCTCTTTTTGTCATTTTGTTTTAAAATCCCGGACTGCTATTTCCAAATAGCTCTATTATGGTTTCGTTCTTGTTGGTATATGGTGGACCTAATAAATGGTCTTCGTAGTTTAAAGTAATCTAGTAGTAATATTTTGTTTTTGATTATGTATAATGGTTCTATGGTTATTGTTTTGTTATTTGGATTGTGAGCCATCCTGGACATGTTGCCTTTTGTTGTGGGTTGGTGGTGCAGTTTTACCCACCCTGTTTTCTTTTTTTAGTTTTAGCTGTAATCATGGGATCAGGGCCCTTCCCCTACTAATCTAATCAAAAACATTATTCCTCAAACCAAAAGAAAAATACTCTTTTGGTTGATGCTAGATTTCCTTTGACCATGGATGCTCCTACATCAGATATCCATTATTTTTGTAAAATTTGATAAAAATATTTACAAACTTTCACATAATTTATGATGCTATATGTATTCAAATGATTATATGATTCAATTTTTAATCCTGCATTTTTCCCTTCTCCAATTTCTTGCATATTATGTATCCAACCAATTAGAGGGGCATATATTATCACCAATTTTCTTATAATTGATATTTTATATAATTACTTATAATTCTACTTAAAGACTCATCATTGTACCTAGATGAATCTTATTTGCATTACACACGAACAATTCAGAAAATTTCTATTGCTTTTTCTACATTTAGTCGAATAACATGACTATATTGAATGTACCATATCACATTTTCCCACATTGAGTACAAAGTCACATAGACATATCAAATGTTTCATATCACATTTTTCCATATTAAGTGGAGTCTCATGTATGTATCAAATATGTCATATCACATTGTTGTATTGAGAAGAATATTTTCATAGCTTTTCATACAAGGACAATATATACCCCTCCTCTCTTTTCATACATAGTTGAAACTACTTGTTTTTGTGCTTACTTCACTTGTGGGAAAATAGATACTCATGGTGTATATTTTATTTCTTTAGAAATTTTAATGGATTACTCATGCAAAAGAGAAGAAACATACGAAAATTCCAAGAATGTTAAATTTCTTTACATGAACTAGATATCCTGATGAAATGTCTAAATATTTATTTTTCACGTTAGTTGCTCCTGGAATATCTATATAATTTGACATACATGCTCATGATAGATTCACATGCACCTCAAAGTGGGGAAAATTTTTATGGTGAAATTTTCATAGCCATGCTAATACCCATTTAGTTTTGGGACCATTTTGATGGATCTTATTACACTTACATATCGATAAGTGACACACTTATGTGCAAATTTTATCTCATAAACCAATTCCTATCCATCCATGTTTCTCATTTACACACATTACCACATATTCAATATTATAAGCCATTTGTTATACCCATATTTGAACCACTTCCATAAACTAATCATTTGCCCTTCCTAGTTCATTTTTGTATGGTGTAAAATTGACCTAATTTAATCTCAAGGAGTACAAATTTGAGCCCTTAAATTAAACATTTAATTTTTGTATTCTAACTTTTCCACCCACTTTCACTAACCATTATATGTTGAACTAACACATGTTTGTGAAAATCATTACTATCTTGGTATTTGAAGATATTCTTGATCATACAATTAATTCATATATGAATACATAAGGGAAGATCAAGGAAAAGTCACTAGAGCACATATTTTCAAAGGGATAAAGAATCATAGTCTACATTAAATCATGTAGGTCATCTACACATTTGTGAATGTTATCTACACTTATTCACTTAGAGATATAAATTTGGTCCATCCAATGGGTTGATCAAGGAGGAAAACAATCTCCTCAAAGGTGTTTGTAAACACCATTCTTGATAGATTTAGGCATAGGGAAAACAAAGGAAAACATATCTCTATGCACACATTCTATCATTTTTCATTCACATATTGTCATGTTTATTCTCATAATGCCTTGGCACTTAATATTGAACCTAAGGGACTTGGATTTGAACCACAAAAATTCTAAGCTCATTAATAGGCTAAGACATCTTCCACATTAAGAGCATCAATTTTTGCGCCCAAGGCAAATGATTTTAACTTGTAAAGAATATGCTTTTTCTTTATTATTGTTCCCAAAGCTAAACATGTATATCCTCTAATTTTTATATATTCATTACATATTCATCAATTCAACTCAAAAGTAGTCCAAATGAATGAAATTTAATTATTTACATTGATTTAATCAAGCTTAAAATATTGTAATTAATGATTATTATTACTTTAAGAGGCATTATATAGTGACCAGAAGGGTGGAGTGTAATGGTGTGAGTATTTTAACAAAAATTCTTACCTTTTATTTTAAATTTGATAGTCATTTACATGTCAAAGTATTAATGTTTAATGACATAAATATAAACATATGAAATACAAATGAAATAGTTTTTATTTATTTTAGTTCCACCACCATTTCCTTTCTTCCTATAAACACAAATTTAGAAACAAAA
>VDFB02285657.1:0-23161 GCA_007258455.2 Sequoia sempervirens | reverse complement strand
TTTTATTTTAATTTTATATTGACTACCAATCGCCCATTGCTAGTTCCTTAAGTCATAGCATTGTGTCTTGTGAATCATTTAACTACTAACTCCTCATGCCCAACTTACCACATAAGACTCATTGCCTTAAATAATTTGGTTTTTTCCTAAGTCTTATGTTTGTATATTTATATGAATTTGGTCCCTTTGTTCCCTATTCAATGACAAATTGTGTTAATGGAAGCACATGCTGAAAAGACTCATAAGTTACCCATGCCCAACATGTAGAACCCACCACTCATTCCTACATAAATATTTTATTAAAGAAATTCTTTGAAGAATCAATCAAATATTGACAAGTGTCACTTTTTTGTTGGATTCTACAATTCCATGGAGAGTTTATTAATAAAGGTAAAGGATGGTCACAAAACCATAGAAATGATGACATGTGGCATATTGAGTCACCCATTTTCCATGTGACGCCTATGAGGGTTGTATGAGTGCCACATGGCATGTTTTTAGAGCATTACACTATTCCATAGAGTCCCTTGAGGGGGGCCCATAGGCACCTTGCAAAATTGTAGAAAATGGACACATGACATAATCTAAGGAAATTTCATCAAAGGGTTCTTTTAGACACATCAAGAGGCCAACAAAAGGCATGATTTTAGTGGATTCTTCTATTCCGTAGGACATCTCAAGGAGGGTCTAAATGCATGCTATGGAATTATAGAAAGAGGACACATGTTAGGGTCTAGAGCTATTAAAGTGGACATGTTCCTAGGTATCAATGTTTTTGTAGGTTTTACATGAAAAGTGAGAATTTCAAGGCACAAATAAAGTAACACATAGTGCAATCTTAAGGAATTTCACAAGTCCATGGAGCTCTTTGTGGTAGTCTAATTTGCATGTTGTAGAGTTGTGGAACGCTGCCATGTGGCTGGTAATGACATTGGCTACTCGTGTCATGTCTTTGGTGATGTGTAAAGGTGGTACCGCATGGATCAATTTTATTGATCGAAAATCTTTTCAATTCATGTCAAATATTTTTAAACCAGTCAAAATGCTAGCAATTGTTGGATCTTGTACTTTTATTCAATGATCAATGGCTCATATTCAAACTCAAAAAATGGGCATCTTCATGCTATGGCTCATGTGAGCTGAGAGTAATGGAAGAAAAGATGTCTTTCTATTATATCCATATCAAAATTCCTTCTATAAATATTGCAATCAAATCATAAAAATAGTTCACCTAGCATTCTAAGCATCTGATGAGAAGATTTTGTAAAGATCAAGAGAATTCCATGATAGTTAGTGTTTTTAGAAGCACAAAATAAGTACATCTATGACTAAAGAATTCACTTAAATTTCCATTCTAGGGTTTTTCAATTGTGATAAGTTAAGTTATAAGGTTGAAATTAGGTTAGGTCACACATCATTCTACCTTAAATTGTTCAAATTTTATGTAGTTCCCATTTGTAAGTTAAAAAAAATCCTTAAAACCAATCCCTAGAAAACCATAGTTTCAAGTTTGAACTATAATCGTGAGCCCAACAAAGAGCTGACCTTCTTTAAAGAGGACACGAGACGAGGAATTAATTGCCCAACTTCCTGGCTCATCCAAGAAGCAACTTAAGGTTCATGGTCTTGGTACTACTACTAGCCTAGTTGATGATTCCTATGAATGTAGAGATGTAGAAATTCCCTTGTTTGGCTAGAAATTATTCATCCATTGGTATGGGAAAGAAATTCTAAGGTCCCAATTTCAAATGTATGGGCATATGACATGTGGAAGTTGGTAGTACCCAATTTGTTTGAGGATGTGGGCTTCCTTAAGGCCATTGTAGAAAATTATAATAAGAATGTGAGAGTGGTCAGGGCTTAAAATGGTGGTGAACTAATTAAAATTCACAAATCCTTTATTTTAGAAGTGTTCAATTGAACCTGGCTGCCAACAAGTCCATTCATTTTGAGTATTTCAAGTAGAAATACCAATAGGACAGGAGTAGCTTCAAGGCTTACTATCTCCCAAAATACAGAGTAAAGGGTTTTCATAAAAAGTCCATAAGAATCCCTCCTAATGAAATAGAGCCTTTCAAAGTAAATACATTTGAATATTAATTTATAAGGACTTACTATGCTTTGAGCCAAGTCCTTAGGGCAGATTCATAGGAGAAGATTCCAATTCATATGATGTATATGAAAATGGACATTCAGAATCCCCGTGTTAATGATCAGTTTGATTTTGAAACCTATGTTGCAAATGCTATCCACAAATAACTAATTGAAATAAAAAAGAGTAGAGTGTGATTACTTTTAGGTGGTATTCCTTGCTCTACCACATGTTCCTATATGCAAGAAAGAAAGAATGGGGCCTTGTATTGCAAACTCATGTAGATGATGGTTAAGGAAACTCTATCCCTATCCAATGTTAGACACATATTTGGGACAAGAATTATGAGGAAGCAAATTTTTTTGTTTTTGAAAATCATTTTGCAAGGAAGGTGCTTTCACTTATGGGAGTTGTAGAAGTCGGACTACCAACAAAAATTTTGGATTTCTTAAGGCCAATGGAGAGGAGGCCAGAGTTGTGGATCCAACATAATTGGGGAGATAATTATCTCCATAAAGATTCCACAATTTTGAGGGTGTATGGATGCCCTATTGGACCACATCTTTTAAAAAGGTTTGTGTCTTACAGATTAGCATTTTTAGAGATCATTTGGTAGTTAAGTGAAACTGTAGAGTTTCATCTTGGTGAAGAGAAGAGGTGTGCTTTCTTCCCTTACATTACATTTTTTACTGACTTCAATTTAAACAGAGAGAGGTTGGATAAATTTTACCCTATATTAAAGAAATATATGATAGCTCTAGAGATTGCAAGAGCCTTTGATCTAGAGGGTTTTATAAACCAAATCAGAATAAACATAAAAAGATCAACATATTTACATCAAGTATACTTTAGTGAAGATGTAATCAAGAATTACAAAGATGACAAGGAATTAAATGAAATAAAGTTCAAATAGACAACATTCAAAAACGTTGGGGATGCTAAGAAGAAAAAGGATGGGATTTTAGAAGCCAACTCTTCATTCTTGATTTGGGGAGGAAAAGGATAATAAGAAATGAACATAAGATAATCTAAACTAGGGCAATGCACCAAAGCTTTTACAACATTTCAAATCTCTCTTTCAAATAACAAAAGCATAAGACTCTAAATAAATGAGCACAAAGTGCCACAAACTCTTCATTGTTGAAAAGAGAATTAAATACTTAAGGCCAAGTAGGCATAGAGCATAGCATCTAGATATTTTTGTGAGAAGCACCCACTAAGTCTCACTGAGCATGACACACCTAGATTATTCTACTAACACTGATGCAAGAGCATCCAGTGGTGTAAGGGTAATCCTGTATCACCCAAAAATATTTTTCCTTTCTATTAGCTTTTTGGTAGATGTTTTTGCATTTCTAGATACCCTTTTCATCGAATAAGAATCCCCAACTTTCAAAATTGCTTTTCTGACTTTTTTGATCAAATTGCTATTTTTAGCAGGTGTGAATTTAAAGGCGTGAGGAGGAAGAAATTTATGGAAAGCTTCAAGACAAAAAAATAGACACTTTGGCAAAATAATCAGGCCAAAATCATTCCCGGTTTGAAAGATATTCAAGTTTCAGTTTCCCAAAATTTCCCTAAAAACTCTTTCGAGTCCGGTTTGAGGCACTAAACGGTCTCATACATGCCCAAAAATCATTGGAATTGGAAATGCTAGTTATTAGCATGTTCTGCACTTTGATACATTTCCAACGGTTCAAACAACGCGCTAAATGGAGTCCCAGATCAAAAGTTATGGCTTCTGGAAGTTGGTCAATTTTTGGAAAATTGCCAATTTTTCAATTGGGACTCAATTTTTAAATTTCAAATTTCAAATTTTGGCACCCAACCACCTACATTCAAAAAAATTCAAATTGTAGTTTTGGCTCCAAGCCAAAAAAGGTTTATTTAGGACTCATTTTGGAAATTTTGGGGGGATTGGAATAGAGGAAATTGTATTGGGAAAGGGGGAATTTCTTTTTAGAAATAGTAAAAGTTGCATGTATTGCAGCCTATGAGGATTTTATCCTCTAGGATGTAATTTATCTATAATGAGAATGTATTGCTAATAAATAAATAATAATTATATTATTTCCTCTATTGTGTGATTTTCTAAGTCTTGGGTTGTGGATCTCATCGAACACCTTAAATCCTTTACAAATATTACTCACCAAGAAGCATGGTATGATAACTAACAATAAATTGTTGCAAAAAATGAAAGAGTACAAGACATGATTCTATTATCTATAATCCTATGCTAGAAATCATAAAAGATAAAACTCATATAGATAAACTATTAATATTAATTCCCAAATGACATAGAGCATTAAAATTAGCATAAACAAAAATGAAACACAGTAGAGGTGAACTAGGCACAATCTAATATGTCCCACTTTCTATTTATTGATTTGAAAAACACATAATGCTAAGGTCTATAGAATAGGATTTTATTTTACTTATTCTCTAAGTGTTCTTTCACAGATGGTGAACCACTACTATAAAAATTGTGAACACCATTTACAAAGCACCCACGAGCTATATAGAGCAATCTCCTCAAGTGTAAGAGACGAAAAAACATAACTAAAAAGATTCCCCCACAAATTTCCATCTATAGATCCTCATCATGGAAATCGCTACAACCGCCTCCCAAACAAACATCATGCTCCAAATCGTGTGGTTGTGGTGACACTTGGACCGTCAATGATTTCCTATTACAACCACTTGGGTGAGTGGGCTTGAGTAGTATCAGTATGTACATCCTTAAGCTTTGACACATGGTGCCCTTTGACGCCTTTCCACTATTGAGACAACCAATAGTGTTCTTTTAACCTTCCTTCAAGCTCAAAAAATGTGTGGGATTTCACCCAACTGACAAGTGGAACTTTCTGACATTCCTCTACTTCCTTTCGACTTTCTCCCTAAGAACTCTTCTCTCAAGAAACATGGCACATAGGCATAGTTTTCTAGAGATTTCCTTCCTACTTCCTTCAAGAAACTTAGTAGTGCCAACGTGTGGTACCTTCCACCCTCAAACACTTTGAAGAATAAAAGATTTCATAAAGACCACATAGGGCCACCACATGGCACCCTCACATGCTTTTGTAAAGGTAAGAGGCCGTGGTATTTCTTTAAACCATGTCATGTTGACACATGGTTCCTTTTGACACTGATTATGCAAAGAATTTATCTTAAGGTCCACAGGTTACTTAGAAACAAGCTAGAACCAAAAGGAAAGGTCGCAGTGTATTCCAAAAGCATGAATAAATTACAAGGAAAATAATTTCAATGAAAGATTTTAGATTCAAGTTGTAGGAGACTTGATCTACACATCCAATGATAAAAGTTATTTTCATCTTCCTTTTTTCCATCCTTAAGGCATCACAAATCCTTAACACTATTTTTTTCACAACCCTTAAGTTTTGCAAATGTAAATTGGCTCACTCAATGATTTGTTTACAAACCACACACACTCCAACCCCAAGTCTTGGTACAAACTACCTCACATTGGTGCTTCTTCCTACACACTCAAGAAATCCCACTATGATACCACTAATGCATGAGGAAATCAAAGCCTCATAAACAAACTCACAACATTCACGCAACTCATAAAATGCTTGAAAAGACACAAAAATATAGAAGAAAATATTTTAATTCTTCATTCAAACTTAATATATCAAAAATTAAATTTATTTGCAACCATTAGGGCTATTGAAATTTATTAAAAAAATTCTTCAAATCTAATATGAGACAACTAAGTGAAAGCATAGAAATATCTCCTTCAAACCATCTTTTTTCTCATCACTCTAGCTCCTTCAACCTGTCAACTTCCATAGGAAACCTTTTCTGCAATAAACCTATGTATCACCAATCCATTTATTGCTGGAAAACCTCTTCAAGCCTACAAAAAAATGTATTCTAACTTCTCTCCAAGAAAATCCACACCCTCGTTCTCCACTCCTCAATTTTGGAAAATGACAATCTCAAAATTGTCAAGTTACAAACTCAACAAAGTAACCACCACCTCTATTTGTTGTAGCCTCCATCTGCGACACCCAACCTGGGAAGAATGCATTGAAAAATATTAAATTCTCAACAAATATTGAAAATAAAAAACACTCCCAAGAATAGGCAACAAATTGGATTTGACTCCTTGCAAATAGGCCCAATCTTGGAAAAGTTGCAGTCAACACAACATGGGTGCCTATATTTTTCCATCCTACATTCTAGGAGCAATACATGAGTTGTCACAAAGTGTAACTCTCAAAAATCTATGCCTAGCTTTGTCTCTTTTTTTTTCAAGTTTTCAAAGTTGCCTCCTTAACTATCTCCCACTCAAAATTTGCAATATTAAATAAGACCAATAATTTAATAAATATTATTTAGGCCTAATATTGCAATTTATTCATCTAACAACATTATTCCTCAAACTTAATTTATTTACTTTCTTCCCTACAAATTAATATTGAAAAAGGTGCAATCCTTCCCCTACATCAAGGATTAATCCTTTCCCTTTACAAGCACACCTTAGCATTGAACCCTCATGGAAACCCTTCAGTTGCTAGACTGGATAATCAGAATCAAAATGCTAGTAATGAGAACCGTAATGTTGGTGAGAATGTGGAACTGTTAGAGGAGGCTAACCTTGCTGAGGAACCTAACCCTAGACTTCCTCCCATTGTTGTTGTTAGAAATGAGCTAACCCCTACTAAAATCCCTTCCCCTACTACCAAAATCTCTAATCCCTCAACCCTTGTGGGTCTGAAGAATCCCGCTAAAAGCTCCATTGAGCTTGAGCTAGTTAAAGCGACTTTGGAGAAGCACAAGCATTCCCCTCTACTCCTGGAACTGCCCAAGTTTAAGAAGATGAAAAAAGAGCCTAAAATTCAGAGTGAAGTCATTACCATTAGTGAAGAAAAGGAGGGTATGCAAATAGAGGAATCGAAGGATAGGAAGTAGTGTCAGGGTGGTGGAGGCCATAGATTTCCATGCCTGACCAAGGCTGCATCCCAAGATAGGAAAGGAAAATAAAAAGCCACCTTTCATGAGGAGGAAGAGTTGGAGATGGAAGAATTTGAAGCCCAGGTTGATAAGAAAGGGATGGGACAAAATTTGAAGATACTGCCTATGACATGGGTGAAGAGGAAACTAAGGAGGAGAATGAAGATAACGAGGAGGAGACTGAAATTGAAGATGTCCAAAAGAATGAAACCTTGACTACTCCTAAATTTGGAAATAGTGGCAATGATACTACTATTGAAGACTCTAGCATTGATTATCTAGAAAGCAAATTAACCTATATGTAGGTTCAAATGGATGATATGGAAAAAGCTTTGGTCACTTTGATGAAGGTAACAAATGGCCTAATGCACAAAGCAATGGTTGGTGTACTGTCTGGGAAAACCAAGATCACTAAGAAGCTGAAAAAGCTAGGAAAGACGGACGACTTGAAGGACCTGGATGAGACTGAGGGACCTAATTGGAGAGAATATATCTCCCTAATAGGAGATTATTGGGACCTGTTTGGAAAAGCCAAGTAATGGCTTTCTTTCTTATTTTTGTTAATAGCTTCCTTGCTCTTTTTGTCATTTTGTTTTAATATCCCAGACTGCTATTTCCAAATAGCTCTATTATGGTTTCGTTCTTGTTGGTATATGGTGGACCTAATAAATGGTCTTCGTAGTTTAAAATAATCTAGTAGTAATATTTTGTTTTTGATTATGTATAACGGTTCTATGGTTATTGTTTTGTTATTTGGATTGTGAGCCACCCTGGACATGCTGCCTTTTGTTGTGGGTTGGTGGTGCAGTTTTACCCACCCTGTTTTCTTTTTTTAGTTTTAGCTGTAATCATGGGATCAAGGCCCTTCCCCTACTAATCTAATCAAAAAAATTATTCCTCAAACCAAAAAAAAATACTCTTTTGGTTGATGCTAGATTTCCTCTGACCATGGATGCTCCTACATCAGATATCCATTATTTTTGTAAAATTTGATAAAACTATTTACAAACTTTCACATAATTTATGATGCTATATGTATTCAAATGATTATATGATTCAATTTTTAATCCTGCATTTTTTCCTTCTCCAATTTCTTGCATATTATGTATCCAACCAATTAGAGGGGCATATATTATCACCAATTTTCTTATAATTGATATTTTATATAATTACTTATAATTCTACTTAAAGACTCATCATTGTACCTAGATGAATCTTATTTGCATTACACACCAACAATTCAGAAAATTTCTATTTCTTTTTCTACATTTAGTTGAATAACATGACTATATTGAATGTATCATATCACATTTTCCCACATTGAGTACAAAGTCACATAGACATATCAAATGTTTCATATCACATTTTTCCATATTAAGTGGAGTCTCGTGTATGTATCAAATATGTCATATCACATTGTTGTATTGAGAAGAATATTTTCATTGCTTTTGATACAAGGACAATATATACCCCTCCTCTCTTTTCATACATAGTTGAAACTACTTGTTTTTGTGCTTACTTCACTTGTGGGAAAATAGATACTCATGGTGTATATTTTATTTCTTTAGAAATTTTAATGGATTACTCATGCAAAAGAGAAGAAACATACGAAAATTCCAAGAATGTTAAATTTCTTTACATGAACTAGATATCCTGATGAAATGTCTAAATATTTATTTTTCACGTTAGTTGCTCCTGGAATATCTATATAATTTGACATACATGCTCATGATAGATTCACATGCACCTCAAAGTGGGGAAAATTTTTATGGTGAAATTTTCATAGCCATGCTAATACCCATTTAGTTTTGGGACCATTTTGATGGATCTTATTACACTTACATATCGATAAGTGACACACTTATGTGCAAATTTTATCTCATAAACCAATTCCTATCCATCCATGTTTCTCATTTACACACATTACCACATATTCAATATTATAAGCCATTTGTTATACCCATATTTGAACCACTTCCATAAACTAATCATTTGCCCTTCCTAGTTCATTTTTGTATGGTGTAAAATTGACCTAATTTAATCTCAAGGAGTACAAATTTGAGCCCTTAAATTAAACATTTAATTTTTGTATTCTAACTTTTCCACCCACTTTCACTAACCATTATATGTTGAACTAACACATGTTTGTGAAAATCATTACTATCTTGGTATTTGAAGATATTCTTGATCATACAATTAATTCATATATGAATACATAAGGGAAGATCAAGGAAAAGTCACTAGAGCACATATTTTCAAAGGGATAAAGAATCATAGTCTACATTAAATCATGTAGGTCATCTACACATTTGTGAATGTTATCTACACTTATTCACTTAGAGATATAAATTTGGTCCATCCAATGGGTTGATCAAGGAGGAAAACAATCTCCTCAAAGGTGTTTGTAAACACCATTCTTGATAGATTTAGGCATAGGGCAAACAAAGGAAAACATATCTCTATGCACACATTCTATCATTTTTCATTCACATATTGTCATGTTTATTCTCATAATGCCTTGGCACTTAATATTGAACCTAAGGGACTTGGATTTGAACCACAAAAATTCTAAGCTCATTAATAGGCTAAGACATCTTCCACATTAAGAGCATCAATTTTTGCGCCCAAGGCAAATGATTTTAACTTGTAAAGAATATGCTTTTTCTTTATTATTGTTCCCAAAGCTAAACATGTATATCCTCTAATTTTTATATATTCATTGCATATTCATCAATTCAACTCAAAAGTAGTCCAAATGAATGAAATTTAATTATTTACATTGATTTAATCAAGCTTAAAATATTGTAATTAATGATGATTATTACTTTAAGAGGCATTATATAGTGACAAGAAGGGTGGAGTGTAATGGTGTGAGTATTTTAACAAAAATTCTTATCTTTTATTTTAAATTTGATAGTCATTTACATGTCAAAGTATTAATGTTTAATGACATAAATATAAACATATGAAATACAAATGAAATAGTTTTTTTTTTAATTTTAGTTCCACCACCATTGCCTTTCTTCCTATAAACACAAATTTAGAAACAAAAATAAGAAAATATAATATGTTTTTAAGAACAAAAATATTTTATAAAAAAAATTATTATTACTTGCTCAAATTCACCATGGCTACCACCTATTCAAGTAAGGAAAAAAATGATGAAAATGATATTAGAGTAAGGTGATCTTTTTATTTATTTTTATAATGATTTTACAAGAATATTACAAAAATAAAGTAGTTTCAAAATAAAATAAAATAGCTTTGTATCATGTCAAAATATCTAAACATATGAAGTAAATAGTTTGTTTGGTTTTTCTTTAATTTTTTAAATTTATAAAAAAATGTGTATTTTAGGAAATAAAATAATATGTAAACTTTGACACTATTGATATGAAGTAAATAATTTATTAAAATGGTAAAAAATGTTTTAAATACATATATCTTAAACACATCAAACACAAAGAAATATCTCTCAATATCATTTAAATAAATACATTGAAGATATCAAGACTAATTATGTACATTTATTTAATACACCTAAGCTATTTGTAGAAAATAATTATTTATTTTTAATGAAATAATGTAAACACAAGATTCAAATTCTACACACATTTATAACAAAACTCTCCACCTTTGATGTAACTATCCTATTGATATACAATTGTGTGATTTAGACTTGTGTTGTTGCAAAACTCTCCACCTATAGTGTAACTATCCTATTGATATATGATTATGTGATTTATACTTGTGTTGTTGCTATTCAGGCAATTATTTCGTGTAACCTTTTATTATATTTAATTCAATTTGAAAAAGACCTTCCAACCTTTATTTGACCACTACACCAAACACCTTTTAACTTATTTCCCTAATAGTCTCAATTACTATATAACACACCAAACACAAAGAAATATCTCTCAATGTCTTTTAGATAAATACATTTAAGATATCAAGACTATGATATTGCTATCAGGATTCAACCGTGTAGTTTTACGAGTCAAACTCATTGACCCATGCACTAATATCAAGACTAATTATTTACATTCATTTAATCAACTTAAATTATTTATAAAAATATTTTTTAATAAAACATTGTAGATGCAAGATCCAAACTCCGCGCACATTTATAACAAAACTCTCAACCTTTGATGTAACTGTCATGTTGATATATGATTGTGTGATCTAAACTTGTGTTATTGTTATTCATGCATCTATTCCTTATAACATTTGATTATACTTAATTCAATTTAAAATTTAAAAAACTCCCAACCTTTATTTGACCATTCCACCAAACACATTTCAACTTATTTCCTTAATAATCTCAATTACTATATAATTCTATTTAAATTTTCAATAATCCAAACTTATATATATTCTTCCACTGCACCAAACACCTTTCAACTTATTTCCCTAATAGTCCCAATTACTACCTATATAATTCTATCAAAAAATGATAATCCAAACTTATATATATACCCCTTTTCCTATATATATATATCCCTTCTTTCACTACACCAAACACCTTTCAACTTATTTCCCTAATGGTCCCAATTACTACCTATATAATTATATTTAAAAAATAATAATCCAAACTTATATTTATATATAGATATACCCTTCTCCCATGCAGTGGGCGACGCCCCACAATCCGGTCCCTTGTTTAAACGCGTTAGTGTGTAGTGACGTGGAGGAAAGCTGTCAACATCGGTGGGCCCCACACACATGAGGGCGCAATAACAATGCCATATAAATTCAATCGGTGGGGCCCAGCGCTCTAGAGATGAAGACAACCCTAATTATGCGTTACCCCTCTTTTCTTCTCGCTTTCCTTTCAAGGCTTTTATTCCGCGAACATATGAGCTTCCCATTTGGACTCTAGCATTTGGACACAAGAGGTCTAGTCCAATAAAAGGAGATGACTCCAATGGAGATGTGGTCCATATCATAATTTATTTTTATTATGTTTGGAAAAATAATAATAATAAATCTGTGTAATAGAAGTAAGAAAAATGAATATATAATAGGTCATATTTTATCTGAGAAAATATATTTAGCTGTTTTAGTTGTTGGTTTCGACTTATTGTCTAGATGTTTTCTTGTTTGATGTAGAAAGGTTTGAGCTCTTTCAAGAACCCACTTTAGAATATGAAGCAATTATCTATAGTAAGGAGTATTTTATTTGAGAAAATGCATTCAAGTGGTTTTAGTTGTTGGTTTTGAGAAAAATGTTTGAACCATTTCATAAACCTATCTTAGAATTTGATAGAATTAAAAAATAAAATATATATTATGTAGTAGGGGAGAGGGGCCCATAGTGGAGCACCCTAACTTCACGTTTCTCAAAATCCTATGTGAAAATTTCAAATCACTCCCAATTTTGTATAACAGCGTATTTGGCAACCACATGCTTCTATATTTCGTTTTAGGGTCACATCATCAAATATGATGCCACATCAACATGCTTTTTGTTGAGGTATCCAAAAAGGGCCAAAAAAAGTGAGACCGATCGTGGTGCACTAAGTCATGTTTTATTGGTGCATTGATGTGGCATCACATGATTTGTCAGCTTGTGTATTTTATGGATAATAGGTGTTTTGCAATTGAATATTAAGGTGTTCCATTATGGGGCCCATTAAGGACTACTTCTATCCCCACTATTATACCCCACTCCACTATGGCCCCCTCTCCCCTAGTACTTTATTTGAAAAAATACATAGAACTGGTTTTAGTTGTTGGTTTCGACTTATTGTCTAGCCTTTTCCCTCTTTGATGTGGGAAAACACATTGAATTGATTTTAGTTGTTGATTTTGACAAAACATTGAATTGATTTTAGTTGTTCCTTTTGACTTATTGTCTAGCTTTTCCTCTTTGATCTAAAAAGGTTTGGACCTCTTCAAAAACCGTTTAGAGCTTGAAGTAATTAAAAAATAAAACATATAATATGCACTATTTTATTTGGGAAAATACATTCGGGTGGTTTTAGTTGTTAGTTCCAACTTATTATCTAGTATTTTCCTATTTGATGTAAAGAGTTTGGGCCCTTTTAAAAATTCACTTTTACCTATTAATCTTATTTTTTTTATTTGAGGAAACTCTTTGAAAAGAAAAACATGGTATACTAACATTTTCATTATTGCATAAAAATAAAATCATTTACAATACAATAATAAAGAGTTTCCTCAATCTTTATGTATGTATAAATATTACTATGCACATCAAAAAAAAGTTTTACAAATGTTAAATTTTGATTGGTAATGAAGATACTATCAAATGACCAATATGCACAAATATTTATACACCTATATGCCAAGTGCAACACATTTTTTAGAGTTGCCTTCTATAATGCTTGGTCAGACTATAAATGTTGATTTTTATTGGCTGCTTGATAGCACTTTTAAGATTTATTATTAGATTTTAAGACATTTATTAGTTTGATAAATTTTTAAGAGATTTTTTTTATGATTTTATAAGAAAGTAGCAAATTCAAAGATATTTTAATTTATTAACATTGATGATTATTTCTAAAAATACTCAAGAGCTACATAATAAGTATTAGCCATAGATTTTTTAATGCATATATCTTTCCAACAATATTATAGTTTTTCAAGAAATATTTTACAACAAGCCACATTAGAAATCCATTATTCCTTTAAAGTAAAAGAAATCATAAACTTGTCTATTTTTGTACTAAACACATTACTAGCTACATGATCACTTAATAAATGCATTTGAATGTTTAATGCTTACTTATTATCATAATCTACTTTTTGACAATTGCAATGTGTTACATTCAATACAAACATTGAATTCATTAAGGTTGATCAAGATATTCAAATAATAACAATTAAAACATGTATTTTAGCAACATGAAAATACATGAACATGACCATAAATGATAGTAAGTTTCCACAATCCATATCATATATTTTTTTATGCTAAATTTTTTTGACACAATCAAATCCAGAAGCAATACAAACCAACATGACCATACTTTAGAGGAGATCATAATAAGAAATTATAGTATAGTTGGTTGTGCATATATAACATCATATTAATAAAAATATATATACAATTGTGGTTACATGGACACTAGAAATATATTTTTTGAAAGTATGAAGATTACAACTTTAATTTAACAATTCCATATTAATTTATCAAAACCAATGACAAACAAAAAAAAATGTATTGAATATTTCATTTAATGTTCAACTTATAGGTAAGGATTGTAACCATGATCCTAATTTTTTTATTATTAATAATTTGAATTTTCTATCTTACAATATATTGAAATGAAAATGACGGTGATGTTTTTAATGTATTAAGAGCTTTAACTTGAGAGATATCAATGAATTTCAAAACACCCTTCTCTACATTATTACTATCTATTGTGGTCCTTTCCAATGTTATCTCTTATGGCTTTTGTATGGTTAAAGTACATGCCATTTTAAAAGATATTTGTGTATGATTATCTCTTGTAACAACAAGAACATGGATTAATGTCCCACACCACACCCACATACTCATAAAATTTTAAGATCACATATAATGCAAACTTTGGTGATCAAGCATTTTAATGATAGACTATATTCTTTATAATACCAAGTGCTCCATTAATCAAGCCATCATCCACTCACAAATAGCATACCGATATTACATGATGGCCAAAATATAGTAGACCCACTATCCAAATGATCATCATCGACATCAAGTTATTCTATGAACATGTCAAGTTTATGTAGACACATTGCATGGAACTTGTGTGGTCAATGATTTTAATATTCTCTTATGTGGATCATGAACATATTATTTTTAGGATATAAATGATATATGCCCCTCAACACTCACTAAGACATTTGTTCAATGCATTTGGACTTGCTAGTACTCATATGTTATAGTTGCGTTCCTAATGTGTGTTAGTATTTCTTTGCATGTGACTTGTTTGAAATCATGAAATTTTGATAGAAAACCATCTCCAAGGTCATACCTATTTGGAATGAATTCTAAAACACTTTACCATAGGTCTTTCTTACAAATACACATAGTAGAAAGTTATAAAATAAATTTTCTGAAATGTAGGAAAAAAGTGGTGTGTGACCCTAGGGATTGCACTCTAGAGTTTGAAACTTTTTCACACATATTTCATTTTGAATTGGGGTAGCAAGGGTTTGATGAATTTGGACAAGATATAGGATTAAATTACAACTTGAAAGGTGAGTCAACCTTCCCTTGACCAAATTTGAAATAGACTTAAGGATGATATGCAATGAAATGACTAGGCTAATGATGTAAATACCTATTTTGATGCAAAAATAGTGGATATAGAAAGTCATAGAAAAATTCACACTACAAAAATAGATTGAACAAAGTACTGTGCACCTAGAATATGAATCTAGGGCTGAAAATTGAGGACCAATTTTCCCTAGGCGACTATGTCCTAGGTGAGCAAATTTAGAGCTACTTCCACAATCCTCTAGCGTCAAATTAGAACCTTCTATTTCCACTTGTCGTACTATCTAATCATTGTCAGATATTACTATAACTGAGTTTCTATTTATTTTCAAGGTGTAGGGTTTGAATGCAACAATGAACAATTAACCTTCAGACTTATCCCAATCTTCTTCAGATTTGAAACCCACATTCAAAGAGAGAGGAAGGGTTGTACCATATAGGGGCTTGCCTTAGTCAAACCTAATGTTAGTGTTTCCATTTCCACAATGACAATGTCAACGAAAGATAGATAAATGATAAATGAGTGATGAATCAACAATAACCTGCAATTCACCACTCAAAAATGACTTCCTTGAAGGACTGAAGTCATACAAATCTCCTCAAGGCTTGATTGTAGTTGGCTTGATTTTCTTGAAGACCTATAAGGGTTAGATCTCACAAACAATATGATAATATAAATAGGAACAAACTCACATAAACTTTGACATGACACTTTGATATTGAATTGCTGCAATAAATCTTTGAGAATGTTACTCTTGACTTGCTTGATAATTCTCTTGACAATAATTCTTGCTCAATATTTCTCCTTAGTTTTCAAATGGCACAATAACTAGGTATTTATATACATTTATTCTAATTTCCCAAAAAATAAATTCTAATAGGTGACATTGGACATTTGAAATTCGAATAATAAAATGCCACCTCCAACATATTCAATCTTGGAGGAAAAATAGGGGGACTAAGTCACCCTAGGCGATTGTGTCCCAACCCTATTTTGTGGAACTAGGGACAAAATATTAAATGAATTCTTTCGTTTTCTACTTGCAATTTTTTGGTAAATGTTAAAATAGGCCATGAGATACGTAATTTAGGAAATTAGGTGTTCAATTAGGTCCATGCACTTAGGGGGCAGTAAAATCTAATGTGAAATTATCAAGGGTGACAATTTACAATGCTACATTTTCATACATGCTTAAAATATGGCATACACATGTAGAATAAATCACTATTCAACATAGTAATAAAATTGGAGATACACACATTTAGTGTTGTGTCCCATACAAGAGGCAATTGGAAAAGATCACCAAAAAGAATAATTGACTTTGTACAAAAATCTTCTATACCATGTTATATAAAAAATTGTTTAAAGTACCTTTATAAACTAAAATTTATTGCCATGTTGACCAAGCAATGAATATTTATGGCTTTTTATAGTAGTTTCCTATGGTGCTTCGATTACATAGGGTTATGAATATTTTCACACAACTCTTAGCCATTCAATAGTATTTTTAGGTGTTGTTGTACTAGTTTTTATGAATTTTATGGGTATGTAAATTATCAATATTGCTAATTTTTTTCAAAGATACCAAACATTTGTACAATAATTATTAAAAATAAGAAAGAAAATTTCATAATTATTCTGTAATGCATGTATTTTAATAATACAATATTTGTTTAAAAATAATGGATACATTAAATATAAAAAAATACTTTAAAATGTAGTCATTTAAAAATTAAATTAAATAATTGATTTTTTTAATTTTTAGATCATGTGCATTGCTAGATGCATCATCACTTCCAAAATGCAATTGCATCTTTAATGATTTTTTTATTATCATAATCCACATATATATAGTTGCAATATCTTGTGTGTAATGTAAACACTAGTTATGAAAAGGTTGACCAAGACATTCCAAAAATAAGCATGACATGTATTATAACCATGAAAATGTGTAAATATCATAATCATATTCTATAGGAGATCATATTAACAAACCATATTATATTTAATTGTGTGAATATAAACATGTCACTAAGATTTGTATATAGTTATAATTATACACACACACTTAAAATAATAAATTCATTGTAGTACCAAGACCACCACATTAATTCAATAACACCATATTAATTTATCACAACCAATCACATGCAAAATAAACATTTATTGGATGTTTCCTTTAAAATACAATTTCGAGACAAGGACCATAGTTGATGCTTGCCAATTTTTTATATTGTTAACATAACTTGCATAAAATATATGGTAGAGTATTTATTAAATGAGAATAGTGGTGATATCATAAATTATTAGAGATATTTAACTTGGGAGATAAATTTGAATGTCAAACCTACCCTCTTTGTATCACCATGTCTATTGTTGCCCCTTATAATGTCAAACATTGTGAATTACATAGGACTAAATCACATGGCATTTTGATAGTCTATACTTGTGTATGGTTTCCCCTTATAATAGGTAAAGCAAGAACAAACCTTGGGTTATTTTAATATCTCATAGCATATACCCATATAATTATCAAATTCTATAATCACATACAATAGAAACTTTAATGGTCAAGTACCTTGATAATATACTATATTCTTTATAGTGCTGATCAAGGGTCCCATCAATTAATCCACCATTCTCCTATAGATTGCACATAAAGCTTATGCATTGACCAGCACATAGTGAAACCACATTGCACAAATGAACATCATCAACATTATATTTTATTTTGTGCTTGGTATATACAAGTACAATATGTGAAACTAGCGTGGAAAATAAATTAACATTTTGTTATTATGGAGCATGACCATATTATTCTTTTCATATAAGTACATCTCTATATTAAATATTTCATGCTTCACAAAACTCATTGAGTCATTTGGTTGGCCCATGAGAACTTTTTAGTCCTCTTATGTATCCATTCTTAATGTTGGTAAGTGAAAAAAAATCCAAAAAAATAAAATTATTGGATGACACTACCTATTTGATAATTACTTTCATGGAATTCACTTAAAAATTATTGCATTTAGAAGTCATTAACATACACAAGTATATCTTGAAAAACAATGTTTTGATTCATTAGTAAATGAAATTTGGAACATAAGCGTGGAAAAAATAATAGTCATATGTTATATATATAAAACTTCAATTTTATGAAGAAAATCATATCCAAAGTTTTGCTTACTAGAGGGTGTGAAAAGTATTAACATCTAAAGTGTTGAAATTATGAAATACACAGAAGAAAGATCAAATAGAAAACAAGAACACCTTCCATGAACGAGAGCTACAAGAAAATATTTGTTATTCAAGTCAAAAATAAAAACCTATAGAATGAATGAATACAATAAAGGAGAATGTGTATAAAAGAAAACTCTAGATGAAAAAATGATTAGATCATTACAAGTATCTTGATCCTATGTAATGAGACAAAATGATCTAATAATAGCTTGATCTAATAAAAGAAAAAAGAACTCCTAAGTTTATCTTAAGTGAATCAAGTGAAATAATCCTGATAATTAATTAATGCTTAATTAATTATTGCTCTAACACCCCCCTTTTAGTGTAACTTAGGGAGTAGATAAAAACTATGAAAGTGAATGCATGAAAAGAATAGAAAGCATGAATGGGATCTAAAAAATAAGGCCTAATGAGGTAGCCATGTACAAACAAAAAAATCTCTCATAATTGAAGAAAAGGAGAAAACCTAATGGGAAAAACTCCTCTCCAAAAAATAGATAAAAAAATATATGAAGGAATGAGGCCTCATGAAGACCTCCAAAGGACAACTTCCTTCACCCAAATAATTGATCATAAGTGGAGGTAAATAGGCAATGCTAAAGGTTTTTTGAATATGTATGCAACATGATCCTCTATATGCATGTACTATAAGGTGATAAAAACATCTTGAATCAACTACCAAATGAAGTGTATGTGGATATCTATGTGCTTAGACCTTTGATGCTCTATAGGGTTGTGAGAAATGTGAATGCCACTCTAATTGTTGTAAAAAAGAATATTGGGACTATCAAGAGGAATATTGAACTCAATCAATGACTAATGAAGCCACATAACCCCCTAGTTGGTCAAATTTTCTGCATGATACTTAGCCTCCTTAGATGATAAAGAAATAGTATATTTCTTCTTACAAGACAATGCAATGGGGCTAGAACCAAGGAAAAAAGAAAAGCTAGAAGCGAACTTCCTATCATCAACATCACCAACCCAATCTAAGTCAATGAAGTAAATAATATAAGAACCTCTTGATGTATAGTGAATACCATAATGTGAGGTGTCTTGAATTTATCTCAAAATATATTTGGTAGTGTTCCAATGAATCTCATATGGATCATGAGAGAACCAAGAGAAAATACCAACTATAAAAGAAGGATCAAGACCTGAATTCTTCATGTACAAAAGGTCCTACCAACCAACTTATTGTATAATGTAGCATCTAATGAAGGAGTAGAACAAGTGGGATACAATACAACACCTGGCTAAAATTATGTGGGGGTGGGCTTGCAATCAAGCATTTCAAGAGAATACTTTTTCCAAAAAATGGAAATATCATCTAAAGACTAAATAACCTATAAAACAAGAAAGTAGTGCAGGATGCTAAGATTTTTCATCTCAAACTACTCCATCAAATCTCTTTGAACACTCTAGATCATGGAGGATGAACCACTTGTAAGAATCAAATCATCCACATATAGCACAAGGATCAAAATATTACCCTCCAATCTCTAAATGTTGACTATGAGACCAGAATGACATCGTGTGAAGCCAAAAGAAAGAAGAAAAGTGTTTATCTTCTCATACCAAGACCTAGGTGCTTGTTTGAGACCATATAATTAATGTTAAAGATTGCAAAATAGTGAAGAGTCCTGAACAAAACCATGTGGCTGCTCCATACAAATATTTTCATGAAGGTCACCATGAAGGAAATAACTCTTCACATCCATACAATATACTATCCATCCTTGTTAAGTTGCAAGTGAAAGTACAAGGTGAATATAATTCATCTTGGAAATAGGGAAAAAGATCTTAAAATAGTCAATTCCTTCAACCTAATAGAACCCATTTGCAACAAGACGAGCCTTAAACTTATCAATGAAACCATTCATTTCTTATTTTGTATGGTACACCCACTTGCACCAAACTAGATTTCTTCCCTTAGGAAGAGGAATAAGATCCCAAGTATTACTCTTCATTAGTGAAGAATACTCATCTACCATAGCCCTGTCTGACTCAAGAATATTTACCACCTCTAAAAAGGATCATCTAAAATTAAATGACTCAAAATACTAGCACTTGATGTTTGTGTGTAAGTATGATGAGAATTTGAAGGATCGTCTACTAAGGATATAGCTACATCAATATTATTATGGGCCCATATAGGTAAAGGTTGAATATGTGGAGGTGGAGGTGGAGGTAGAGCTAGAGCTTCATCATCATCCCCAAGAGATAAGGAATTATTTAGAGATGAAGAGAGGGTAGTAGACAGTGAGGGAGACCTTGGAGATGAAGAATTTGAGGAAAGCACTCATAAAAATAGACATCCCTCCTAAATAAGACATCTATAGAAATAGGATAAAAAAACTTGTACAACTTAACATCCTCATAGTAACCAATGAAGATGACTGGTTGGTTTCTCCTCTCCATAGACTTCGCTGAACTTCTGGAATGAATGTCCAAGCCTCACTACCAAAGATTCTAAATGAAGATACATTAGGCTTGACATGGGACCAAGCCTACTTATGAGTCATATGTTGCAATTCCTTATGAGGCATACAATTCTGAATATAATTGGTACAATTCACTACTTTAGCCCAAAAAAAAATCCATATTGTATGACTAAATCATATAGTTTATAATCTCCCATAAAGTTTTATTCTTTCTCTTAGCAACAACATTCTACTGAGGGTTTTAGGGTAATGTAAGCTGATGTTGAAGACCATGCTCAGTAAAAAATTACTTGAAAACATGATTGACATAATCCCCCCATTATTTGTGCATTTTCTCTTGATAGAAAGACCAGAATGCTTCTCTACATTTTTTTTGAAGATCGTGAAGGTATCAAAGACATCACTCTTGTACTTATGAAAGTACACACATGTACTCCTAAAGAATTCCTCAATAGATGTGAGTACACATTTGGGCCCAAAAAAAGAAAGAGTCGAGAATGGCATGAGGTCACTATGGACCATCTCTAAGGGTGCCAAGTAGCACATGTGGCTCTACCTATAGGAAAATAATCCTAGTGATGTTTACAAAAGGAACAACCTCTAAAAACACCATTGGTACAATAAATCTTAAGGAGACCTAATACCAATGCTTGAGTACTCATCTACCAGAGATACCTATAATTGACATGACCAAAATGTTCATGCCAAATCTTACTCATAAAGTCTACATGTGATATGAAAGATGATCCTAAACTAGCTAAACTCTTAAAACCATCAAATTAGTATAAACAAGAGAAATAATAAACACTCCTAGTAGCCACAATAATATCAATATCATGAAGGTCACAAATAACTATATCATTTGGGTTAAACTCAACTATCCTACTGGTGATAGACTAAAATATTTGATACACTAAAAGAAGGTTGCTAGAAATATTAGGAACAAGAAGAAAATCTTGAAGAAAACTACCCTCAAGTGGAATAATACCTAAACCAAAAACAAAAAGTTGTGTAGAATGTGAAGTGTTGCAATCTGAAAGGGGTGAGACCAAATCCTGGGAATGAGTCATGTGATGTATTTTTCTGAAATTAGGTATCCAAGTAGTTGTAGAAGGTAAGTCTCATACAAAAAGATAATGAAATTTACTTGTATAAAATTAAGAGGACTTAGGGGTTTAGATGTTATGATATTGCATGGATTCCTCTAAATCTTCTAATCTCTTCCACCATCTAGAGACATAATGTCTCTCTTTATTACAAAAATTACAATGTTCACCTGATTTCTTCTTTGTCTTGAAGGAATACTCACTAGGCTTAGAATGTTTTTCATACTAAGGAGTGGTTGGAGGAATTCTCACTACCTAATGAAGTATATGACTTAGTATTTTGTGTCTTCTTGTATTTCCCCTTTGATGTCTATGCTACCAATGCATGGCTTTTGGAATTAGAAAGAGAATCAAACTGAGTCAAATTTTCCTATTCATGAGTCAATTTCTCACAAAAAAACTCAAAATATGGCATGGTAAAAACATTTCCCAATGCATCCATAATAGAGTAGAAAGTGGAAGAGAAGACCTGAAATGGCCCTCTAAGCTTACATAGTATCAAGAAAATACATTCTTTGTTAGTTTTTATCCGCCCATAGCCCTACAAGAGTGACCTAAGAGACTTAAAATTCATCAAGAAGTCCTCAATAGAGGTAAAATAATTAGCTACAAGTGAATTCAATTCTTCCTCAACTTGAAGTGCTCAAAACCCATTAACAGTGCCAAAAACCTCTCTAAATTTTTCCCACATATCCTTAGGAGTGGTGCAAGAATCAATATGAAATAGGAGACTGTGTGAAACATGTAGTGAAATAAATACCATGGTCTCATCCATCTTGTTCCTATACTAAAGTATCTCAAATCGATGAGTCAATTTAGATTGTACTTCATCCAATGTGGACCATAAACCCTTAGACATGAGTAGTCTGGTCATATGAGATTTCCAAATATGATAGTTATGTGGCAAAAGACATTCAATTGAAGAGGTATCTACCATTATGTTTAAGGTTTTCAAAATTTGTATGGGAAATGGTTTGCTATTTTATGATGTATATACTATACTAAAAGAAAAAAAATTACCCCCTACAACAAGAAAATATAAGCCCTAGTTCAACTTTGAGAGGAAAAAAG
>VDFB02285656.1:0-154007 GCA_007258455.2 Sequoia sempervirens | reverse complement strand
TTATAATATAAGCTTCAAAATAATTAATATTTATTTTGACGAATAAATATTAATATCTTTCTCAAAATAAGTCCGATTAACGAACCGTCTGAAGCCGGAGGATAAGTGATTGAATCTGCATATGACTAGACCATACTGCTAGAAATAGCAGGGGTGCTCCGCTTGGTGACTCCACTTACTAAAAATAGTAAGTCAAGCAAATGATGTCCAAACGACTCCGAACGAAAGCCAAGCTAAAAGATTCTGCCAACTGAAGCCAAGCCAAGCCTCAACCAGACCCTCTATCCACCCTATCAGCCTACGAGGGTCACATAATAGGCTAATCACGAGACGTGAGAGATGTCAACTGGAAGGGGACATTACAGTCCGCCCCTCCTGAAATTGCTTGTCCTCAAGCAATCTCAACTCCAGATGTTGCAAAATCTCCTCACTCTCCCACGTAGCATCCTCCACTGGTAAATCTCTCCATTTCACCAAGTATTCCCTGATAGTCCTCCTGCGCAACTGTCTCTCTCTGTATTCTAGGATTGACTCAGGAACTAAGATCAACTTTCCCTCATCATCTAAGGGAGGTAATACTGCTGAAGGTACCACACGGTGTCCCAACGCCTTCTTGAGACGTGACACATGAAAAACATTGTGGACCTTACTATTCGCCGGAAGCTCTAGCTCGTAAGCCACCTCTCCAACACGCCTCAGAATCTTGAAAGGACCATAATACCGCGGCTTAAGCTTCTCCGAACCACTCTTCCTAAGAGTAGACTGACGGTAGGGCTGCAACATGAGATATACCATGTCTCCCACCCCAAAAGATCTCTCTGTCCTCTTTTGATCTGCATACTGCTTCTGCTGATTCTCTGCCTTAGCGATATTCTCCTTAAGAGCTCTCATAGTGTCCTGACTCTCCTGCAATAAATCTTCAGCACTAGGCACTCTACTGTCACTCAGTAGCAAATCCAGGAAGTTAGGTGCCTCATAACCATGCAACGCCATGAAGGGGGACATCTGAATGGTCATGTGAAAAGTAGTATTGTAACAATACTCGCATAAATATATCCACTTGACCCACGCCTTTTGCTGCCCTGCAATGTAATTCCTGAGGTAGCCTTCCACCCATTTGTTCATTATTTCTGTCTGACTATCAGTTTGCGGGTGGTAACTGGTGCTCGGTGTAAGCTCGGTCCCACAAAGTCTGAACACCTCCTGCCAGAAGTGACTCAGGAACCGACTATACCTGTCGCTAACTATGCTCCGAGGCAACCCATGTAATCTGAAAACCTCACGGAAGAAAACCTCTGCTACTTGTGTAGCTGTGTAAGTAGTGTTGATCGGAAAGAAGTGGGCATACTTCGTTAGCCGATCCACAACTACATATATGCAATCATGCCCCTGGGCTTTAGGCAAGCCCATAATAAAATCCATCGACAGGCATTCCCACTTCCTATCAGGAATCGGAAGTGGCTGCAACAATCCTGCTGGATACGTGTTCTCCTACTTGTTCTGCTAACAAACAGGGCACTCACGCATATACTGAAGAACATCTGCCTTAAGACCCTTCCATGTAAACCTTTCCCGAACCTGTCTATATGTTTTGAAGTACCCGGGATGCCTTGCTGTAGGTACATCATGAAAGGCCCGCATAATGGTGTTCTTCATCTCTGATCCTGGAATCAAGAAAATCCTGTTCTTGTAAATGATCAAGTCATTCACAAGTGTGTACCTGTTGATGTGATTTTTGTGACCTCACCAACCAGGTAGAACAAAGTTTCCAAATGGATACCCTATTCTCTCTTGAACAAAGTATTCGGCGTGCTAAGATTGCAAGTGAGATCACGCTTTCAACCCCAAGGTTCTTTAGATGCGAATAGGCTCAGTTTGGTTGATGTGTATATGCTGTGTACTCACGAGGGGACTTACGTAGTTGTTCAAAAGGCGTGTAGTGACAACCAATGTGTGCTTTTGAAGGGGACTTATGCGCGAATGATTTGGCTTTGTAATGCGAGTTTCCTAAAACTAACCAAGATTATGCAGAATTGAATGGTTGCAGAGAGTTCTAAAATCTAACTTCTAATCTAAATGCAAATGGATATTACGCTCAACTTAAATGAACTTCGACAAACATTGTTTAGCCTCCTGTTGGACAGCGTCAACAAGGTAAGTGCAATCTTCAAAGGTTGAAAATGATGTTCAAATCACGATTCAATAGAGCAACTACCATCACAACGATGCATAACTACCTATGAACCTTGATCGAAGTTAAGAATAAAAGTCCAGTTGACCACACAAGGCGTGCTTACCATCAGTAAGAACGTTAGTGGTATGGATAAAAGAAATTCACTTATATCAAGCATAAACATCCATGTCTAACTACAAGCATGAAATTAAGTTCCTAATTGAAGTCAAAGGAATAAGAAACCTCACGAACTATTCCAAACAAAGTTGTTATCCACCATCAATGAAAAGCTTTATTAAGAATAATCCTTTGTGACAATCTCTTACAAAATTCTCAAAGGGAGAATTCCCCTTCTTCTTCAACAATGCAAATGAGAAACTACTCTAACTTAAAAGCTTCTACTCTCTATTCTGCTTCAACAATATCTCTCTATTCTCTGATTCTATGACTACTAGAGTACAAATGAGGGGGACTCCCCCTTATATAGCTGGCCTGTTTGAACAGACGGCCCAAATCAAATTACAACGGAGGGCTCAGATTGAGCCACCTCAGCCCTAGACGAGATTGCCCTAAAAACCGCCAGAAGGTGGAGGAGTGGCGTCATAAATGCTCCTAAAAATAGCAGATTCCTCCTTTGACCAGTATGAGCAATTAATGCCCACTAACCTTCTAGAAGATTCTTGTCCATGACCCGGATTCCTTTGCTCTTCTCTCGGACCGCGTATGCTATGAATCGCGCCAGCACTGCGTCGACCTCTTCTTCAGAAATTGATGGAGTGAGATTCAGCTGATACTCCAAGATGGCTACCATTTGCTCGTGCTTCTCACAAGATTTTTCCCAAGTCTCCATAGGATCCTGCGTGCTTTGAATGATCGTTGAAAACATGGAGATGTTTTCAAAATCCAGCTGGGAAAATGTTCTCATCTCGGAAAAGAATGGCTGCAATTTTGCCCTTAGTCCTTCTGCTTCTACCTCCTCATGCGCAAGCCTTCTTGCGAATACTGACTCCAAAGTGTTGAGAATACTCTCACGAATATTCCTCATAGCCTTTCTGATCCTGGAGGACTCTATTGCTGCAGTGTCAAAGAAATTCTTCCCTGTGAACGCTGCTGAATGCCATCCACGGAAGTCATATCTATCACCCGCTTGAATTACCCCTTCATTCACCAGAGTTTGCGTGGGAACACGCATCAAAACAGCAAGACGTGGGATAGTTTTGTCTCTAAAGATGTGGGTATCTCCCCAAGCTTGCTCAACATCATCCAAGCGTGAAAGAATACCGGAGGCATTTTGAAATGCTGAGACGAGATCCGCCATGAACTTTTCTGCCTCAGCACGGACACCATTCACCCACTTATCTCCTTCTCGTACAGCCCTCTTCACTTCTTCCAAGCCGCTGATCGGCTCACGTGGCACCTCTGGTGGAAGCTCTGCTGCTGGATTACCTTGAGCAACAGGATATGCGAGATTTTGCACATACTCAACTAACGCTCTGTGCTCTTTCTTCAACCTCTTATACTTTCCTTCTTTCTTTACCAGCCTATCCTTTAATGCCTGAAACGAACCTTCAGCTTCTTCCACCACTTGCGCTCCTGAAGGGCGTCCCAACTCAACTGTGGTGATTGTGTACTTCTCCGGCATTGCATCACTCAAGTCATGATCCTCCCTTGGGGCAGCGATATGAAGGCTGCGAGAACCGGCCTCATTGGTTTCCATCCTCGTATATTTCCTTGCCCTCTTCCGCTTTGGCGACTTGCTTGTCCTATTTAAGAGTGCTTCCATTTCAATCGCTAGGTCGGCGTCATCGTCTTGGTCCCTTCTGATCGCCTGCGAAAGCCAATTTCGCTGAATATCATAAACAATCAGAGGCTGTTCCTCAGTGGCTTCCACTTCCCGAACTTCTTCCCGAGCAGTATTTGGCGGAGGCTCAATTATCTCGACATCATGATCACTTCCCTCATGTGTCCCAGCATCTTCCTCTCCGAAGGAATAATCGAAGTGGGTGTCCATGTCCGTGTCTTCCCCTTCATCCCGCTTACTGGCAGCTTCAGGATCATTCACACTCTGAGTATCCACCTCTCTTGGCATCGGCTGGTTAATTTCTCCATCCTCCAGCTCTTCATTCCTTTTAGCTCTCTGACTAGCAAATAATGAAACTTCATGCACACTGGAAGCATGTGACACCAACTGAGTTGAGGACGTGTCCTCCGATCCCTGAGGCTCTGGCTGAACGGGCTCCCTTCTTTTTGGTTCTGGACCTCGTGTGAGCTGTTTCTTCCTCTTTGCTACCACCGGCGGTCTTCTATCACCCATGAGGTCATACGTGAGAGCGACTGACCTCCTCCTTAATCTATTAACACGCTCATCCACCCAAGCTCTCGTAAATGTCATGACTGGGATAGACAGAGTGTCTAGATCCACAATCTCTGGTTCGGCCCAATCTATAGGTGGTATTGGTGTGTTCTTCACTGCTTCAAAATCCGGATGGGTGACCCTAGTATCCTCCTCCAGTTGATCCGGCACCCTAATCACCTCACACTCCCTGATTAGCTTTAGAGGCAGCCTTGAAAACGTCCTCCTTCTGATTTCGTCCTCGCCTGCAGCATTTGCCCAAAAGTCCTCCAGGTGAGCCTTGTGTTTAAATTCCTCTCCTTGTACCGTTCCAATCATTCCCTTGGGATCAAAATTCTGTCGGCTCGTATGAAGAGTCAGCTTGTAGAACTTTAGCTCATCCTCGGCCTCTTTGGCTGCTTGCAAAGTCGGGCATTCCTCGAGTGAATTTCCCAAAACAATGGGAAAATGAAGACCTCCCTTCTTCTTTCGCCTTATAATCTTGTCGTAGGCCACCAATTGCCTAGACAACTCAAGTAGGACCATTCTGTTAGTGGGGTACCTGGGCAGTTTGTACACATACGAATCGTACCCCGGCAGCCTCAAGTAGGTAAATTTCGGGAATTGGATGAACCGACACCCGTATTCTTCGATCAGCGCTTGAGCCTCCTCGGATATTCTCTGTTGCAGCCTCTGCTGAAGGGTTCTTGTGATGTACATCGTGAAAGCATCATTCACTCTTTGAAAGTCGCCAGTGTGAGTAAGATGCAATTGTCTGCATGACTGGTGAATCTTGAACTGATTGTAGCCGCAGCCAATCGGCTCCTGGTACGCCAATCCCCTGTACTTGGTCATTCGAGCCAACATATAGATGACATATGAGCTCATATAAAATGTCTTCGTTCTTCTGAGGCTCCGGAACTGCTCATCGATGTTGTCACTTATCATCTTCTCCCAGTTCACTTGCTCGTCCCCTTCGAGCACCACACTGATGTAAAAGAACATCCATGGCTCGAATATGAAAGACTGCGGGCTACCATTGACTCTGCTGAGCAACATAATGATGTCGCAATATTCTTGCTTCAGCTCCTCGGAGATTATTTGTTTCGGTAGCCTGGCAGCAGGTGGCTTTGGCTTGCGCATCCATGAGGTGTTTATTCTTTTCATGCATTTTTCGAAGGTTGTGGCGTACATCTTATCTGCCTTGGCCTTGGACTTATACAACATGTTGTCCGTGGCGAGGATTCCAAACGCCTCGCCGATTGCATCTGGAGCGAAATTAGCCATGATCAAACCATCAGGAGAGGTGATAGTCCGATCCTCAGAATTATAGAAGTTAGCGCACTCTAGGATCAACTCGGGACAACGGACTGCCGGTTGGAAGCCTGCTGCATTATACAACCCGCTCTTCACAATATTCCGTGATGCATCTGTTGGAAGGTTGCCACCTTGCCCGTACATTCGGCGTATGAACGTCTCGAGGTTGAAGGACCCGAGGTTGGTATCCGTCAGGTTTCCGTACTTTGAGATGATCTTTGACTCCGGGATGAAGGATTTCTTTAAACCCTTGATAATCGCCTGCCTGGAGGCGTTCTCTTTGACAGCTTCGTTGTTTGCAACCTTAGTTCCAGCCTTGCTAGTTCCAGCAGCGTCAGCCATCTGCAAAACAAAAAGCGAATATTACTCCATCAACTTTTAAAATAACAATCACGTGAGGCGGCTGGCGATTGGAGTTGGCTGCAAAAATAAATACAAGTTAGTAGCGTTAGCAGTCAACTTTGACTTCTTAAGAATTAAACTTCAACCTCCAGCGACTCGCAGCCAAAAGAAATAACTTAACTCCTCACAAGAAATTTACTCTATCAATTTCAACTCCGAAAAGGCGTGTTAAAGTTCGGCAATATTTAAAATCAGCAATTTCAAATTAAAATCAGCAAGCCCTTTGAATTAAATTACCAAGTTTGAAATCAGCTCTTCGACAGTTATACATCAGCAACTTCGAAGAAAATAAATCCGAGAGTTTTTTAAGCGAACAAGTTAAGATCAGCAAGCTTCGACAAATTAAAATCAGCTTTTCGAAAGTTATAAAACAGCAACTTCGAAAAGTAATCGAAAATCAGCACTTCGAAAATTATAAAACAACAACTTCGAAGGCATTACGATTTAAACCCAACTCGATTCAGCAACTCAGCAATTTCGAACAACTTCGAAAAATTAAAGCTCAAGCAACTTCGCATTCAAACAATCTCAGCATTTTAACTCTCAGCATAAATAAACGATTTCAGCATTCCAACTTTTAATTTCAAAGGCATTTCGACTTTAGCAAAATAAAAAGTTTCAGCAGCTTCGAATACATACCTCGACAACGTGAAGAAATAAAAATGCTAAACCCTTTTACTTCGAAGCACTTCGCAACTTGCAACCTCGAATCTCAGCAACTCCAACGATCGAACTTTCAGCAACTTCAATCTCAAACTTCAAAAATCGAACTCTCAGCAACTTCTCGAATTAAATCTCACAACTCAACTTGCCAGCATAAATTTCAACTTCGAATCTTGTGAGATGAGAATGAAAATCCTCGGAGTTTTATAGCAAAAGGCTGGCGCTAATTTTAGCAGATGCCTTTTATTCCTTTCATCATGACTGACGCATTTGCTAAATTTAAAAGGGAATATTCCAGTCGTCAGGCAGTTGTTATGACAATTTGCTATTCGGGGAGATTCTTTCCTCGATTAAAATTTAAAATTCCCCCCGACTGCCAGTTACCTCCAGTGATTTCGAGAAAATCATTTTTACATCGATTTGAAGTTATCTTGACTGCATTTTAAAATGGCACTTTTAATTAATTAAAATTTTAATTTAATTGCCAGTTTAACTTATTTCTTCAACGCATTTTTAAAAAAATTTGACATCAATTGCCGAAACTGGCTAGGCATAATTTTATTTTCCGTCCGTAATTAACTTCCAAAACAAATTCCCCTTGCTAAATCGTCCGAAATTTTAAAATTGCATGGGTCAAAATCGAAGGGGGAATTTAATATTAGACTTAGGAAAATAATTAAATTAATTAATTAAATTAATTTCTCCGTCTTGCTAAGAGAAATTTTAATTTCCTCCGAATGCCATAGAGAATTTCTATTTAATCACGCTGAGGGGAAAATTTAAACGCCTTTTGATTTTTTGAAAATCACCAATGATTTTAAAAGGGGGAGATATTTAATTTTTTAATCATTTTAATATTTATTCATCACCCCCTTTAACTAAGGCACACTTGATATTCAATCCAACGCCCCTTTTTATCTTGATGCCATTTAATTATTGCCCGAATTTTGATTTTGTAATCAAACGCCTTAAGTGTTGAGTCACTTTTCTTGCTTTTGAGGCGGATATGACAAGCTTCATTTTGAACGCCCCTTTAATTTTATTTCAAACTTGGGCGCATATAATATATCGAGCTTCTAATTTGTCTTTTAGCTTTGGGCGCAAATGTCTATGCTTACCTCCATTTTCATCATGGGCGCAAACAATGAGCTGAATTTTTAGTTTACTCTGGGCGCATATGAGTATCTGGAGTTTTAAATTCGGAACCAAAGATTTCATCTCCAAGGGCGCATTTACCTGTGTGAGCTTTCAAGCGCATTTGATAGGCTCAACATTCAATTTGAATTCCCACACATTAGCATTTCCAGATTTCTTCATGGGCGCAAATTAAAGAGGGAACCTTCAGGCGCATATGAGGGAGGGAGCTTTCAGGCGCATTCTCCATGTTGAACTTTCATTTCAGCCTTTGGCGCACTTGATACATCAAGCTTCTAATTTGTTCCTGGGCGCATATCACCCATTAGCTTTTATTTTTAACGCCTTAGTCAAAATGTCCTTTTTCAAGGGCGCAATAGACATGTAGAGCTTTCATTTCTCATACTTAGAAACGTTTCAAGTTATTTCACTCTCCAAGGGCGCATATCATCTCCTCCATGTCGAGTTTCAACACCTGGCGAAATTCATTAACCTATCCTCCTCAAGGCGCATACAAGACCCTGCACTTCCAGATTTGAGATACTTAGAAAACTTTCAATCTTCGACCTTAATGGCGCAAATGACATAACCAGCTCTCACTTTTGGCACTGGGCGCAAATGAGAGGGTCTCCGTCCAATTTCAAACACTTAGTGAATTCTTCATGCTTTTAAAATCCTTTCTTGCCAAGGGCGCATATCAAAGGTGACACTTCCAGTCTTGTCAAGAGGGGCGCATATAACATAATCTACTTTCAATCTCAACATTGGGCGCAAATCACCCATCTTCCTTTCACTTTTGTCACCTTAGAAACTTTATTTGACACCAATGGCGCATTTGGTCCTTCTAACTTTCAACTTTGACTTAGGGCGCATTTGGGACCATCAACTTCCAGTTCTGTCATAGGCGCACTTGACATGGTCAACATCCATTTTACATCCTAGGCGCATATCACCTATCTAGCTTCCATTTTCAACACTGGGCGCATATGGAGGGGTCAACGTCCAATTTCAACCACCTTAGGCGCATTTTGCTAATGCAACATTCATTTTACATCCTAGGCGCATATCACCTATCAAGCTTTCGTTTTAGGCACTTAGGCGCATATGGACTATGGAGGTTTCACCTTTTGCTTGAGGCGCATTTAGCACATCCTCCTTTCAATTTTGACACCCTAGGCGCACTTTGCTAGTGCAACTTCCAATTTTGTCACTTGGGCGCAAATGCAAGGGTCTCCGTCCAATTTAAATGCCTTAGAAAAATTTTTACTTCCTCCTCCATAACCTTGGGCGCACTTTGGCCTTGTAACGTCAAGTTTTCCAGACTTAGTCATTTTTTTAGTCTCTGTTCTACCGGACTCGAAATTTTATCCATTTTAGCAAATTTTACGCCTGCTGTTGATTTTCCGTGGTCAACCCTAACTCGCCCTGACTTTCTATTTTTAGAAAGTTCTTCGAATTTTGTGCCGTTGACTGGATCCTGACTCCCGAAAGCCTGATGTCTGCCCTACTCTGAATTCGAACTGATTTGTGCCGCCAGTGCCCGATGCCTGATTGTACTTGCTATTTTTAGCAACCTGCTAAAAATAGAAACTGTTCAGAAAGTCTTCAAATTTTGCGTGTTGAATGCCCGAAACATGGTGATTGCGACTGGATGCTGCTTCTGCGTGAATGTCTGGTTCCGCCCTTGATTTTAGGAAACCCTAATTGACCTGCTAAAAATAGCAATTATCCGATTCTTCATTCTCTGTAACTCCGATTGCCTTGGAATTCGCGCCACGGATCACCTGTCACATGCTTGACCTGTGCTCACTGAGATCTGGTGCTGACCTGCCAATTATAGCTGCTGCTGAAGTGACTTACTATTTATAGTAAGTGCCAGTTTCTGAGGCTTCCTTTGCTCCGTTTACTTTGAAATCTGGACAGTGTGCCCGTCGTTGGTGAACTTGCCTGTGTATGCTGACGTCGAGATCAACTTTCTATTTATAGCCCCGGTCCAAAATGCCCTACTAAAAATAGCAGGTTCTCCGATTGCCTTCAAATTTTGCCAGCAGCTTCTCGAAAGGATGTCAATCATGATGGATACCTCAGTTTTGAACGTTTTGACCTCTGACTCCTCATTTTTAGTGCTGAAGCTCGAAACCCTAATTTTGTGCATGTTGCTCAGATGAGCTCCGTTTGACCTCGTTTCAGTTGTATGATGATCAGCTTACATTTCTGAGGTGTTGAGTAATTTGCCGTGATACACCCAACAAAATAAGCGGCCCGAAAAGTGATCAACCGGCCGCCGAATGATCTTGCATGTCACACTGCCCGAAAAATCTTGAAAAGCCCAGAAAAATCTTCAACATGCACGCACTGGCTAAAAATAGTAAGTTTCCGAAAAGTGGTCAGCTCCATTCGCACATTATTACAGCATTGCGAAGCTCTTGGAAAACCAGAAAATGCCGACATGCGCTGAAAATATCTGCATGCAAACCCTAATATCGGCTTCCGAAGGCCGAATGCTGAAAGTCATCATCATACTTTGCATGTCACATCACCGCGAAGGTCTCGAAAAACCCAGAAGGAATCTTCGGACATGCATCAGAAAATGTAACATTAAGACCTTGAAATCAGCTCTGGAAGCTGTACTACTAAAAGTAGCAGGTTGTTCGTTTTTTGCTCAAAATTAGTCAAAAAGTGAACTTGAAGTGTTCGAAGTGCAATGAAGTTATCCGAACGTGAAAATCTTAAGAAAATCAACCCTAAACTGACACTTACTAAAAATAGAAAGATGGCAGAATTCAGTGAAAATTTAGGGGATGCCTGCTGAAAACATGGTAATAACTCTGCTAGGCTCAAAAGCTGACAAACCAACTCAATTTGATCTCAATATGACCAAAAAACGTGAAACCCTAATTTCAGACTTGGTCGAATCTTACGTTCAAGCTTGCTGACGGGAACATCCCCCGGAAAGCAGATAACGGAACAGAAGTAGAACGAGAGAGAGAAAGACAAAAACCAAAGCCAAAGACCAGAACGGAGCAAAAATTTAGGGGTCCCCATTTTGAATGGGGCGATGTGTGAAAAGGTCACAACAGTACCTGGTGTCCACCATAGTTCCCTCAACAATACTAGATGCCCAAGTATCCTTGGCATACTCTGCCACAATCAAATGCCTCCAGTCCTCTGCAATATGTACCATAGAACTTAGATAAGGCCGATGTGAGAGAGCGTCAGCAACAACATTCTGGGTACCTTTGATGTAGGTGATATCGAAGTCATATGCCTGTAACTTACTCACCCACTTCTGCTGATGGTCATTTAAATCTCGCTGCCCCAGGAAATGCCTCAAACTATTGTGATCAGTTTTAATACAAAACTTACTGCCCACGAGATATTGCCTGAATTTGGCCAAGGCATGCATTATGGCTAGCATCTCCTTATCATAAATACTGTAAAGCCTCTCTGGTCCTCTGAGTTTTCTGCTCTCATAAACAATCGGGTGCTTGTCCTGCATAAGCACCGCTCCAATACCCTCACTGAAGCATCACCTTTGGCTTCAAAAACTTTGTAAAATGCGGTAGTGCCAATATTGGACACGTGTGGTCATAAACTCCTTGAACCTCACAAAACACTCTTGTGCCTCAGGAATCCAACAAAATGCACCCTTTTTCAACAAATCTGTCATAGGTGCTGCATGGCGTGAATAACCATTCACAAATCTGCGATAAAAACCACACAAGCCAAGAAATCCTCGCAGCTGTGTAAGGTTCGCCGGAGTAGGCCAATCTATAATAGCACGGATCTTCTCAAGATCCATCCGCACTCCCTCTGCACTGATGATATGACCTAAGTATAACAACTCAGTCATCCCTAAATCACACTTGGATTCCTTGGCGTACAAGGACTCCCTCTCCAAAATGCTGAGTACTGTATCCAAATGAGCCAAATGCTCATGCCAAGTCCTGCTGTAGATCAAAATATCATCGAAGAAGACAAGGACATATCTCCTCAGATGTGAGTGGAAGACCCTGTTCATGGTGGACTGAAATGTCGCTGGAGCGTTGGTTAGCCCAAATGGCATCACCACAAACTCGAAGTGTCCACAATGACAACGGAAAGCAGTCTTCTCAACATCCTGCTCACGGACTCTAATCTGGTGATATCCCGATCTCAAGTCTATCTTCGAGAAATAACAGGCTCCATGGAGCTCGTCAATAAGCTCATCTATACGAGGTATGGGGTACCTGTTTTTGATGGTCCTCTTATTCAGGACTCTGTAATCAATGCACATACGAAGTGTACCATCTTTTTTCTTCACTAGAACCACTGAAGAAGCAAATGGTGATTTACTTGGTCGAATGTGACCCATAGCAAGCAGCTCTTTGATAGTCTTCTCTATCTCATCCTTAAGCCGCTTTGGATGCCTGTAAGGAGTAATCATGACGGGCTTAGCACCCTCCTCAAGCTCTATGATGTGCTCAATACCCCTGTCTGGAGGTCTCCCTGGTGGAATGTCACTGAAAACCTTCCCATGCTTAACTCTCAACTGCTGAATGTCAGGATGATACTCGGTCTTATGCTGTCCCTCTTGTATAGGTGTCAAAGTGCACTCGGCAGCCCACTCAACCATGTCATGACGCATAAGTCTCTCCATCCGTCGGAAGGATATAGTCTGACGTTACTGTCTTGAATGGCCTTCAGATATGAGTCTTCCCATCCACATCAAACCGAATCTCCATGTCTTTGAGACGAAGTGTGACTTCCTCAAGGGAATGAAGCCACTTCATGCCCAAAACTAAATCAATGTCTCCCATATTCACTACGTAATAATCAGCCTTGAATTCATAATTATTCAAGCGCAAAGGAAGATCCTTAATCACACGGTCACATCTGAGAGTGTAACCATCAGCCACCTTAACCCGAATGCCCTCAAACCCCTCGGTTATGAGTCCACGCTTCTCCACAAATCTAGCATCAATAAAATTGTGGGTGGCTCCTGTGTCTAGAAGGGTGATGACCTTTTGACCCGCCAAAACTCCACGAAGTCTAAAAGATCCCTCTTCTGAATGCTAGACAATCGTGCCTCTTGAATTTGGAGTTCTGACTCTGCCTCTACCTTAGGCTCCGAAGCCTCTGATTCTGACTCCTCGGAACTCTCCTGCTGTTCGGAATTCTCAGATTCCGAATCCTCATAATAGGCCCACATAACCCTATAGGCCTTACCCTTAGGCCGTAAAGGACAATCATGGTTAGCGTCATAGGGACCCTTGCAGTAGAAGCAAAGCTTCTTCCTGCGCAAATCATTAAGAGTTTCACGATCCAAAGGTGCTGCTGATTTTCCCTTTGAGTCACTCTTAACATCAAATTTCTCCTTATTCTTATTGAATCCCTTATTGTCCCTAAATGAAGAAGTATTTCTGGAGTTGAACTTGCTGGATGGTGCTGCAAATTCCATGCTGCGTGCCTTCTTCATAGCTTCCTGTAACGAAGAAGGATCAAATGCTTTGATCCAACCTCTCAATGGTTCCAACAATCCCTCCATGAAAAGCACAACTAGACGTCTCTCTGATATATTGGGAACCATTACTGACAATCGCTGGAAGTCTCCTATGTAGGACTCCAAACTACCAACCTGTCGCAACTGGGCCAAGTCTCTGAAATAAGATTCAGGATCCTTCTTGTCGAATCGTTCCACCAACCTGTCTACGAACTCCTGGTATGTGGTGATACGATCATGCTGAAGTGTCACCATCCCGTGATGCCACCAGTCATAAGCCGCTCCCTCCAGATGCAAAGTAGCATATCTAATAGGATCCTCCTCAGCCATGGGACGCAATGTGAGGAAGGTATCAAGCTTACTAATCCAGGTTTGTGCTGTGACCTTGCCACTACCGTCAAACATAGCTAGAGTGAGTCTGTTTGTGGCATGGTTCAGATCATTATTATTATGTCTAGGCCTCCAATCCTGTCGATTCCTGTGATGTTCTCTCCTCTGTGTGATAAATCTATCAAAGGTAATCCTCTCTTTGACCTCTGGTGTCAGCAACTCCCACTCATTGTTCGCTGCCATAAGAGTATCAGCGAACATTCCCTTAGGCTCCTCACCTGCAATAGCCTCATCAGGCTCTTGTCTCACAAAAGTAGGCCGGGTTGGCCTGTCTGCTGTACGTGAAACAGTCGTAGGTGCTCTCTGTGAACCTGCATCACTCCTATTCTCGTCACGATGTGGTGACAGTCTCCTTGGCGTACCTATCCTCTGGATCGCCACTATCAACTGCTATAGTACATCAGTTACCTGCTATTGACCTGTCCATAAATCTCTAAGAGTGTGTAGGACCTCTGCATCATCATTATCCCTAGGGTTTTGAGGAATCTCTGTTCTGTCAGCCATGGTACCCGGCTGCCTGTTCAACCTCTGTTCCCTGTCAATCAAGGCTCTCCTGCGAGTGTAATATCTGTGAGGCCCAACCTCTTGTGGCTGCATATGAATCCCAAACCCTCAGGCTGGTAGGAAACCGCTCTGATACCACTATAGAAACCCCTGTTCTCATCGTTTCTGAAACTGCTTGTTTTTTTGCTTGTTTTTGAGTGTTATGAAGTTTTTAGGGTTTTTTGCATGCAATGATAATAGAATGCGAATTTGAAAGAAATATAAGCATTAACAATAGAACTAAATTTCATACGCCAGATGAGAAGCTTCTTGTATTTATTTTGCGAAGATGGTAATACTAAAGTAGAAAAGACAAGGCGTACAATAATGAATCTTTATTTTTTAATAAATTTCTAGAAAGTCCAGAACATGCCTGTAGCCGCCTAGAGAAGCTGAGGAATGGAACGATCTGCCCTTGCCATGTTTTTTCCTGCTGTGAGATGAAAGGAAATCAATAAGAAACCCTAGCCGCCCCTGTAGCAATCATTATTCAGCCAAGGAAAGAAGCGCTTGGCCCTAGAGAGAAAACATGCCTCTTTGCAGCCCTCTGTGACTTGTACGGCCCATCAACCAGCAAGCAATAAATCTGTACGGCCTTAAAAGATATGTCCAGAGCTTAGGAAATGGGCGCCTAAAATAAAGAATTCCTCCTGGAAGAATCCCAAACCAAAATACTGAAGATATTCAAAATAAGAAGCACTGTGATAACTTCTAGATGAAGCTATCTCTCTGATAGGCAATAAATCAGCTGATATTTCACAGCCTCTAAACTGCAGACATTGAAGATGGCACGTTCTCCAATGCAGAATGAAAACTGGAACCCTAGGCTCTGTTCTCTGAAGAAGCACTTGGCAAAAATTCGATTTCATAACATAATGATCTTTTTTCACAATGAAATCCTTATATTCTTCAAGAAGTCGACTTCTCTCCAAAAAAGCATCATTTAAATAAAATTGGATTTTCACTTTTAATTATTCAATAGTTGGACGCCTCTTTTTAATTAAAATGATTAATCAAAAATGGCCCCTTCTTCATGATGGTCGACCCCTTAAAATAATCACTTAAGTTATAATATTAAATAATATTATAACTTTATAATATAAGCTTCAAAATAATTAATATTTATTTTGACGAATAAATATTAATATCTTTCTCAAAATAAGTCCGATTAACGAACCGTCTGAAGCCGGAGGATAAGTGATTGAATCTGCATATGACTAGACCATACTGCTAGAAATAGCAGGGGTGCTCCGCTGGGTGACTCCACTTACTAAAAATAGTAAGTCAAGCAAATGATGTCCAAACGACTCCGAACGAAAGCCAAGCTAAAAGATTCTGCCAACTGAAGCCAAGCCAAGCCTCAACCAGATCCTCTATCCACCCTATCAGCCTACGAGGGTCACATAATAGGCTAATCACGAGACCTGAGAGATGTCAACTGGAAGGGGACATTACAGCTAGTCACATCGATATCATTCTCTAATGCATGAACTGTGATAGAGCCTCACTCTCTTGGAGAGAGTTGGTTCTACATGCTAACTGCATAATGCATTCAAGAAATCTGTAGTTGTGCAGATTATCTTTTGTTTTGTTGAGTTTAGCACTCTCGAGAGGAGTAAAAGATGGAAGAAAGAGTTATATCAAAATTAAATAAAGATAAGTTTCTTTATGCCTTCATTCTGATCTTTTGATATATTTCTCTTATAGGTTGATTCATTTATGTTTTAATATTGCTTATAAATTATTATGTATTTATGCTATAACCTGAGATAGTAAACCTTGTATGATTCTAGTCTTGGTAGTTCTTTGGATAGTTATAAACTGTTAGTAATCTCTCTCCAAAATGCTTTTAGGACATTTCTAGGAGCAAGAAGGTGATGAGAGATTGCTTAGTGATGAAAAGCTTGAGGCATCTTGTGAGGAAGTCATGCCGATCGAAGAAATGATCAAGCGTAAAGTCACAACTTGCAGCCATGAGATTGAGTTGGTGGCTAGAAGGAGTTCACTTCCAGAAGTCTTCTTTGCAATCTCTGAAGCAGGGATCAAGAGGGAGTTCTGTGACTCACTGAGAAGAAGTGAAGGTTGCAGTGTTGCAAGGCCAAGTGTTAAATCCTTGAAAGATCTCTTCAGTTGCTGAGATCAGAATTGCACAAGACAGTCGTTTGGATTTGATATTGGTAGGTCCGCAAACCTATTCAGAATAGAGTAATCTACTATGAGGTCGAGGAGGTCTACCCTGAACTCTCTACTATACCAAAGGTGTGCACTGAGGCAAGTGTTGCAGGCAATCTTGGACGAAGAGGTTAGAAGGTTGATGCAAGTGCTTGAAGATTCAGAGGGAGCCTATTGAACCTGAAGAAGATGTAAGTTGATTGGATTGTTGATGTATCGATACTAGACCAGATTGTAGTAAGTGCATTTTGTCAAGTTCATGTGTGAACCAAGGCATATACTTCTAGTTGTAGCAAAGCATATCCTGAGATACTTGTGTGGCACAGTTGGATATGGGTTGAGATATTCTGCAGGTGTGGATTTGGAGTTGCATGGCTATACTGATTCTGATTGGGCAGGGTGTGTCACTGATCGAAAGAGAACCTCTGGATGTTGCTTCAGTTTGGGATCTACGATGATCTCCTGATGTAGCAAGAAGCAGTCATCTGTGGCATTGAGTACAGTAGAGGCAGAGTATATTGCAGCTTGTATGGCAGCTCGGGAAGCAGTGTGGCTTCGTAAGTTCCTTGCAGGATTATTTGGACAATCAATGGAGCCTACTATCATTCATTGTGATAATCAGAGTTGCGTGAAGCTTTCTGTCAATCCTGTGTTCCATGACAGAACCAAGCATGTTGAGATCAAGTACCACTATATTAGAGATATTGTAACGACCTATTCCTTGTGTAAATTAAAATTTTCCAATTCTCACTTTAAACATGTAAAGGTAAAAAGTAACAAAGACAATACAATAAAATTTTTCCTTTCTTTATTGATAAGTATGTACAAGTTACAATATATTTCCACATGAATTTCATTTTCATTGCAAATATAAATCAGAGTTCAAAAGTAATACAGTTACATACATAGCTCGTAAGATTTTGCACAGATAGAAGTAAGAAGGTCCAGGAGTTCGTCCTTTCAAATCTTGGTACATCGGCCGCTTGCTGTGGAGGAGAAACATCACTCGGGCGCTTTTCCGCCAACCACGGACTTATAATGCCGTCCCTCGCACACCTATCGTTAGATAGATGGCCCTCCCTTCGAAGAAGAGATTGGTAGGGTATCCTTCAACGATTACCAACTAAGCATAGTGCTGTGTCCTACACAACTAGAACTTTGCTATTTCACAATCTCGAACTAGTACTCGGATCACAATGAATTGACAGTGTAGTCTCAACTAACTCACGTCTATGTGGCAGTAGTACCTTTCACTACTTTGGCCAAAGTATTCTCATTCAGTACTTCAAATGATGGTTATCTATCAAAAACACTACTCAGGGTCGATTTGACTTTGGGCTATCTTACTCTACACGTAGGCTATGTCCTTCAATGGGTTCAGTTTACCCCAGACTTCCTACCTCAAACAATTTACTAGAAATGAGTCAATAAACTAGTCTCTAATATCCTAACTCCTGTTTCTGGAAATCTTTATCCTAGGAGTGAAGCTTGTCAGAGTTAACCTAATAACATAAGCTAAGGATCATACTTAGTTTGACGACATTTCGTTCCTAGAGGATAATATTTACTCTATGTATTCTCCATATATGGAGATCATACAAAATTATAAATTTCAAGCAAATGCACATACAATTCCTTCAAAGCATAATGCATATTAAGCTAAGCTATCCTTAAGCCTTAAAACAATTGATTCCCTTCTATAAACCCCATTTTCTATAAAAACTTCTTTTAATCTATCAGTAAACTATATTGTCTTGCTCAAGCATTTACCCTTAATTGCATTGATATTCCTTATTCTTTTACCCTTCATTTATAATGAAATCCCTTAAGCATTTATTCATTACAAGCTTATCAAAACAATATTTGATTGCTAAGAACAATTTACTTATATCATATCAATTGCAACCAGCAACTTAAGAATAAAAAGGAAGATCATTTAAGCAAAAATCTCAAATTAGATAACATGCCTGTAAAATTAAGCTTCTCTCCAACACAGTTCTGGCAGCAGCTTTCAAATGAAGATGGCAGATTGTAGTTTTCCTCTTTCTCAGATATAGAAACTCTTTCCACAACACTCTCCCTAAACAATACTTCTCCATTGGAAATTGCTATTCACTTCTCCCTAAAGATAATTTAGCACAGTCTAAAAATTGCAGCTGATACAGACTCTAATTATCTCACTATAAATATTATGATGCAATGCAGCATTGACAACTCACAGCAGCATCTTAGAAACTTAATATGACAACTCTCCAATACGCCAAAGATGAATTGCACAAGATATCTTTCGAATGGATAGCAGGGAAGTATTTATAAGCCGTATAAGCAACTGAATCCTCTATTTTGGGCATGTAAATGACAACCAGGCATGAATACTCAGTCAAACGTCACATGGCAAGTATATAAACCTTAAGTCATGTTTTAAAAGAGTGATTCGACCTCCATAGAGCCAGCAATCGAAGAATTCATCAACTCAAATCACCAAAAACACCACCTACAGGTAACACGTTTTTTTTTTGCCAGTCGCATGAAATTAAATGTCTTACTTGCTGCGTTTTAGGTCAAGGTTCAGCTTGCTACAGCACATAAATCTTGTTGCCATTTCCCTACTTTCCAGTTTGAAGACTTCTTCTTGTGTATTTGCTCTGCTGATATCTTCCTCATTTTCACGGGAAAGTTCATGGTTGTAATTTTATTTAATTTTTCAAAAGTTTTGCATTCAAATATTTCACTTTTAGAAAAGTTCGATCCTTTTGCAATATCTTTTATGAGTTCGAATATTTCTAGCGGCTACTTTTCAAATATTTCCTTCCATTATATATTGTGTATATTATCCTTTATGAAATAAAGTTCAATGTTTATTCTTTTAAACATTTGCAAATATTTTCTTTTGAAGTTTAAAAATGTTTTTTTTTTTTTTAAATATATAATATTATATATTTATATATTTTATATATATGTATTTTATTAAACATTAATATATCTATATATATAAATATATATATATATATTTTTCCGACATTACTATCGTAATGTACATATATATATATATTTATATATAAGCATTTATTATTTTAACATTAATACATATATTCTATATTTTATAAAATATATAAATATATAAATATTAACACATTCATTTATGTATATATCATAAATTATAATCACATTATTGATATATACATTTTTATATAAATATATATGTAAATTTCCTAGACAATAATATTAAAATATTATTTTCATCACAGATATTATGGGGGGCGTGTACGTATAAACGTGCGTATATCCTTATATACTCTTGTGTATACGTATGTATGCGTATATACATGCGACACATGCGTATGAGCACATCCATTTGCTTAATGTACGTATGTATCGATATGTCTATACATTTAGATACGTGTACACAATGTATACATGTGTATACGTACCCACTTGACCTTTAACACATATCATTTACATCGTTCACCACACAAAGGTCAAAGCACAGTAAGTCAGACAAATAAGTAATCATCACTTGCAAAGCACAAGGAAGTAAACATAACTCCAAAAGCCTAAGGATGACTTATCTAGACCAACATAACTGACTTGGTTTCTCAGAACCTATACTGACGTGTGTGTATGCTCATTTGGTACTCGTTACTGCTTACCCGACCAAGCTCCTCCCCAAGTGATATTTCTCCTCTGCCTGGAGGATTGGTCCTCTTACCTGCACACCGTGACACGACAATGGGAGTCATATGCTCAAATGATAGGGCCATGAAACATTTCAAAAGTTGGATTCTTCACCGATCAATAACCTTCTATTTCTCTTCTATGGGTATTTCTACCCAAGAATAACATCAAATGGAAACGACATTCATATTGAAACAGGTACAAAGCATCAAACAATTCCTCCATAATTCCATTTACTCTATCTAGTGATGGTGCGTTGTAACATCTCACAATTTAAGTTAACGGATAACGTACTGGAAGGCTACTCTGATTGGTATATGACGATGACGGGGCGACAGACATTCTCCGCAAGCCTCTCGAATTAGGTTTGTGTACTTTCGAGATAAGCTTGGTATGGTGAAATCTGTATGGCGGGAAAGAGTCGGTATACGCCCAGGCACGGTAATGAGTTACGCTGCAAGAAGTTGATGCCAAAATCCTTGTTTAATAAAGGGTTCTTCTCATGAAAGTTCAGTGGGAAATCCTTGTTATTTTCTCTTTGAGATTTGGTGGCAGCCCTTGTTTCTACCTAAAGGAGAGGTCATAGTTAGGATGTCATGTAATGTGATTCGTGGCAACATATCTTATGTGTTTCACCACACAGGAGCCATGGTGAAAGTCATGTTGACGTGACAACATCACGCAAGTGATGAACACTTGTACACACCATAGCATGGTTGTAGCCATTATGGTTGATATCGTGTTGAGGCGATATCTGATATCATGATGAGGTGATATTCTTCTTTTCCGCATTTGGTTGTAGCTAATGTGGTAGACATCACGTTGAGGTGATATGTCTTGTGCAGCTGGAAGTACTCTCCCCAGCTGAGAGGGAGTGTTGATGTTATAGCAGCTTCAGTCGTGTTACTTCCAGCCATCTCCTTACATTATTTGATAAATTAAATAATAGCAAAAGAGGCTATTTAATTTATAAGCTTCAAGAGGCACAATTTTATTAAATGAAGAGTTGCATTTCATGAGGCCAACCTCACACTCCAATATTTGCAATTCTTCATCTAGGCGCGATCTTCTATGGAGAGACTTCATTTACTTTTGGTGGCCGACTTCTTAATTATTTGTTATATTACTTATTAAGGCCGACTTGAAGATACTTGAAAAGGCACGTCTCATCTCCACTCATGTATATATACTCGATGAGTTTCATTCATTCAATCATCCAATTCAGTTCATTCATATTCAGTTTGAGTTCTTCAAGTGCGAATTTGTATCTAGAGCAGATTGATAGTTGTGAGATCTTTATTAGCAGATTACTTCTATCAGTTCTGTAATTACATCAGATTGTTGGCCTTCTTATTGGTTTTTTGTAAGGAGACATTCTTATTGTGATTCAATAATATAAGAGATATTATTGGCTAGGTTTTTCTCCCTCAAGAGGAGGGTTTTCCTAGGGTATCTGCTATGTATTGTGTTGTTATTTGAAATAATTTCTGTGCATTCAAATCTGATCATAAATTTAACAATATCAAAAATATCTGATCATAAAGATGATTACATTGTTACAATGAGTAGCATGATATGAGATATCAAAACAAGTACAAAATCAAAATGTCAAAATGACAAAATGTAGTGAAGGAAGTAGAGGCCTCTAATCATCCCTCGGGAGGTCGGCAAACTCCTCATCACTGGAACCACTGGACACCCAAAGGTCAAGATCCGCCAAAGGAACACCGACCAGCCCTAAATCTGAAGCATCCTCATCCTCATCAATCTGTGATGGCTCCTCTGGCTCTACATCCCATCGTGCTGCTGGGCTCTCCTTGTACACACATTTTCTGCGGTCAGTGATACACAAGGCACTATGTACAGCCACTAGCTTCTCTGCTCTCCTAGAGGTAAGTCTTTTCCTCTTAAGAGAGTGGATGAAGCTATAAGTAGACCAGTTCCTCTCAGAAGGTGAAGAGCTAGAAACCTGAGACAACAAATGAATGGCTAGTGTGGTAGTCAGTGATTTCAGTCCATGACAAGTCCACCACAAAATCGGATCCTCCTGTGCCATAGTTCTTATGTCCGCCTTTGCCGTAGCCTTATAAGTTTATAACCCCTAAGAGTAGCAAATTTTTTTCACTTAGTGCGAATGTTGCCAGCAGTTTGAGCATCATACATCCTATCAATGCACTTGAAGAACCCTTCCTTCACCTCATCATCCTAAATCGGTGTAACTCTACCAGGCCTAGGCATGTACCACTTCGGATTCAATGCATAAGCAGCCATGTGCAAGGGAGTGTTTAAGCTGTCCCATTTGCGCTGAATAATAGGGTGAATGTAAACATTGTAGAATGCTAAAGTGGGGTCCTCTCGCACAACTGCCCTCATCTAGCCAAGCATAGAATCAATGCACTCATACACCTCTCCAAGGTTAGGCGCATCCCCATCCCCATATCTGATGACCTGGACAATTGGTTTAATGATGGCAACAATATATTTTGCATCATTCCAAAATGCATCACTCTTCACTATCTCCTTCACCCTCTTCCCCTGCTCTGTCCTGGCCCCATCCCACTGATTCCATTCTTGTGTCATAACCATGAGTTGCAATGGCTCTTGCAACTCAAGCATTCTCTCCAAAAGAATGAAATAGGATGCATATCTGGTCTCAACTGGTTTCGAGAACTCCTTCTTCGGGAAGCTCCTGAAGATTGCATGTGAAGTGTGGTGGTTGCAGATATACATCTGCACATCTCTTGCATTTTTGACCACTCCTCTAATCCACTCGATCTTCCCCATGTCCTTGAGTGCATTGTTCATAGCATGCACACATGGAGTCTACCAAATATGTCTGTATGCTGCCTCAATAAGCCTCCCTGCATCTCTGCACACATGTGCTGCATCTGTCACTACTTGGACCACATTTTGTGGCCGAATCTCCTCAATAGCTGTCCAAAGGATCTCAAACTGAAAATCAACATCTTTTCGATGCCTTGAACAATCAACCGCCCTGAGAAAGAATGGCCCCTTTGAGCATGTAACTATGACATTGATGAGTGGACGATGCCTACTATCCGTCCACCCATCCATAACTATGCTGCATCCAGACTCCTCCCAACATGCCCTCATTGTCTCCATCAATGAATTGATCTTGGCATAGTTGTTATCCAAGATCGTGGTCCTCAATTTGTGCTCACCTGGTGGCACATATGATGGTCCTCCCTTCGCCACCATCGTCATCATCTCCTTATAATAAGGAGATAGAGCTACATGAAATGGGATTCCATTGGCAAAAAAGAACTTGCCAGTGGAATCATCTATCTGATCCCTCAGATGCACATTAAACAAATCAGTTATGGGGTTAGGCTGACTTTGCATTTTGCATTTCCCCTTACCCTGTTGTGATTCAGGCATAGCACTATAAGTGGATGAAGGTCCTAAGGCTGACCTTGACAATGCTCCTGCTCTTTGATGCGATTTAGGAGTAGAAATATGTGGCTGCCTCTCCATTTGCTGTTCTGAATCTGTTGAATAGTCTGAATATGTTGCCTACCAGACAAGGTAGTAGGCATTGGAATTCCCACATCATCTGGAACACCCCAAACCTTGTTGAACTCAATTCTGTATTTCAGATTTTTAGGGTCCTTCAAAAAATAACATTCTCCCACACCTTTTCTTGGCCAAAAGAGGAAGTGTGCATTAACTCTGGTGATTCTCCCAAACCAATCATCACCACAAATGTTGCATTTCCATTTCCTCGTACCACCACCTGATGACGTTGGTGTTGTTATTCTTGTTGCAAACTGTTTGAGAGGAGATTTGGGATCATAAGGACCCCTAGCCCACTCTACCAAAAGTTGGGAGGGGCAATTAGTAGCAACTGGTGCACTAGCTATGGAACTAGTTTTCCCTTCCGGATTTGACCCATGCTCACCCCCCTCATTGGGCTCATCCTCATGCTCAGGTTCATATTTTGATTGGTTTGCACTATGAGAATGAGTTTCCATCTCATCCTCACTCATTTCATGACTGTGGGAGCTCATTTTGACATTGCATTTCACAAAATGAATTTTTTTTTCAATAAACACATAGTTTCAGCCTATGCCCTACTTTAAAAAAAAAAAAAAAAACTCTATATTTTAAATTTTTTAACAAATTTTAAATTGTAAAACAAAATCTAAATTAATTTAGAAAATGAAACAACAAGAAATGAAATAAGAAAATGAAACAAGAAGAAATGAAAAAACATTGAAAATTAGAAAATAAAATAAAAAATCAGTTAAAAACCCTACCTTTTGCTTGAAAAGTCTCTTCATCAAGGTGAAGAATCTTCCTCCCCTTCTTTTTCTTGCTCCTTGACACTCCTCTTTCACTTGCAATCACTCCTTTCACTCCTCCAATCACTCTTTCCTCAGCTCTTCACTCTTCTTCTTGCTATAGCAAACAAGTAGAAATGCAAATGTGAATAAAAATGAAGCTTGGAGGGCCTTTTGAAGGCATGGAAGAGTGTAGATGGGCCCCACATGCCCTTAAGGTTCAAATAGAACCAAAAATATAATAAAAAAATGTGTTAAATTTTTTTTAAAACAAACTTTTTTAAGTGGCTGCTGCGGGGGACGCCTAGGCATCCCCGAGACACTCGAGGGATGCCTAGGCATCTCCCTCAGCGTCTTGGAGACGCAGGGACGTTTCCGCGTCTCCGGTGGCAAGGGAAATAAATGGTGGCGTTGTCGGAGACTTGGGAATGCCGTCTCCACGTCTCCGGGACGTCCTCGTTCCGGGAACGCTAGGGCTTAGGGGGGGGGGACGCGTCCTCGGGGTTCATTGGTTAAAATTGAAAATTGGGTACTTTGTATTGAATTGATTTATGTTGAATAAATCAAAATTGTTTCGTGTGTGTAAATATTGGCACACGATTTGTTTTCTACTGACCGCCAAATATTTTTCTTGTAGAATTTTCTTTCTTTCCAATTGTTATTAAGCTTTAATTATTCGAAGTTTGATCTTTTTGCATTGGGAAGGGGAAAGTCATTGAGAAGAGTTCAATCGAAACAACTTGAATTCCTAGTGGCTATCTTGATGACAACTTTAATTCGGAATAAATTATCATGGGCTCAATCTATTAACTTAGTTAGGTTAAAAGATTCTCATATACAAAAACCATTTCCTCAAGTTAGTTTAAGGGAAGTTACACACAAACTGTAGGTTTAAGTGACAAGATGGTTTATATTATCTATTGACTGCCGCCGTTAATGATTTAAAAAAAATTGGTATTAGTTGAACTCTCAAAAGTTGAAACTTATATTGGCTTTCAGTTGACCCATAGGCCCACATGTTTACCTTAGTGACAATTGCAGTGTAGAATTTCTTTTGACTTCACCATTTGTTTATTCACTGCATCTATTAATGAACTATGGAACTATTATCTGTTAACTGTTTATTCAATTTCTTCTTTTGTGGTGTTCTAAATATCCATGATTTTTTTATTTGAACAATGATTTCTTTCAAATGCATGCTTTGTTTTTAATTTTTTGTTTTTTTAGTATCTAGGATATCAACTTAGGTATTTTTCTAGTGTTCTATATATTTAAAAGTTTTGTCTTCTATTCTTTCAGGTTGGTACCACTTCATCATCTGCTGTGGATTCTTTGAAGGATCTTGGAAAAATATCTCAGGTAATCATGATACTTTATCCCTAGCCTTTGTAATGTCCCTTTATGAAGTTTCTCTAACCTTGCAGTTTAAGGAGACAATTATGGCTTGATAACTCTAGATAGGGCCCAACTATTAAGTCTTCCTTAATATGATATGCTCTACTAGATAGTAGTACAGTCTATTCTATTTGATGCGAATTCCAATCTCAAGGGAAAATGATTATGAAGTTGTATATGTATGTTCCAATATGTAGGAGGTCTGGTGGTATATGTATTTATATAAAAGTTGATACAATTGCTGCGTCTCACCACTCAGGCTATTTATATAAGAATATTTCTATTAACTCTCTATTTATTGAGATTGTTGTATCTAAAAGGTTCTTTTGTAACTTGCGGTTTATTATAGGAATAAGAACTTCAACTTCTGATTGCTCTTCCTAGTATTTTCTCGTGTGATCATACAACCTGGATCCCGTCTCTGCTCGTGCTTATGCGTTGCTTTTGATATGATGACTGAATACCCAAAACTGACTCTGTTGCCCCCTCCTCTTCTTTGTATTTCTGTTTTTTATATCTTTTTGCATGAAACCGAGGGGACGTATCTCTTGAATGCTCATGACCATTGAGTATTCTTTGTTAACTACTGTTTGCATAATCTTCATAATATATTCCTCTACTTGTTTTTGATAATCCGTGTATATATTGGAATTTCTATCATTTGCAATTCAAATATGATTAAGCTAGCGGCAGTAATAATGTTTGTCCCATTAGTGATGATGCAAGAAATCGTCTTCTTATATTCCACACATAACCTAGCCGCACACTTTTCCTATGGTTCATGACCTGCATGAATGTCTTATCGAACTATTATCATGTCTCCATCGTGATGTGACTTAGACAAATGGAATGGGAATTTGTAATTTCGGCTTCCTTTGCTTGAAAGCATTAAGGCCTTTGTTTCATACATTTCGACACTTTGACCTATGGTGCGGTTAGAATAATTATATTTAAGAGTAATTAAATTCGTTGCATGTTGATCGGTCTCTTCCTTAGTCTAAGTGATATAGATGCCATATAATATATCTCCTTTTCTCTTACTATCCATATTATAAAGATGAATTCATAAATCACATAGGTATGTAAAATGGGATATTACACTCAACTTTGTATTATAAAATATCATGTGTCTTTATTATAATAATCATAATTGCCACTTTATAGTTGATAGTTATAATAATATTGTATGTTTATATTCATTTATATATATATATATATAAATATATATTTAATACTTATTATCAAAGTTTGGAAACTTGGATTGAGCGTGGACTCGGCAGCCCAAAATAGGACTCAGACTCGGGACTTGGCATGGTCTTGGCAAAAAACTCGGCTAGGACTTGGCAAAGACGAAAATTGTAGTTTTACAAAAAACAAAAAACAATTAATGCAGTTAGAGAACATAAGAGCGTAATTTGATTATCGATTTCTCATAATTCAAATATTACACATGTTATATGATCTTCAAACACTCAATATTTGAAATTTCATCATTCATACTTAGTTTCAAACTTTCAAATGAAAAAAACAAACAAAAAACAAGTTTTAAACATTCATACTCATTGTTCCCAGGCGATGCCAAGAGTCCTAAGTTGGGACTCGAGAGTCCGACTCTAGGACTCGCGCGAGTCACTTGCTAGGACTCGGGAGACCTAGCCTGGACTCTCTAGGACTCGGCTTGGGAGTCCTTGGCAAGTCGAATCGGCGAGCCCTAGGACTTGCGAGTCCAAAGATTCTTTTCCAGGACTCGCAGAGTCCTCAAACTATGCTTATTATGTCATAGTATTTATGATATTTAAATTACTAACTTGTTTATGTTTTATAATTATAATTATAATCATAATATTATCTTTGATAATTATGATTATGATGATATTGAATGGTTAACGTGTTATCCTAGTGTTATGACTTCGGGACATGACAGCCTTATTGTTTAACTATAACATATATGTTGGGTTGTGCATAGGAAAAATAATGCATGTGTTAAGTTTAAACTCTAAAATGGATTGCTTGAAGTTTAGAAGAATGAAAGCAAGCTTCAATTGCTCACTTCTGTTCGGTAAATTGCTTAATTATTAATGAAGAGGAAGATACAATTTATAGGCAATTACATAACGTTGTTTCTAAAAGAAACAAATGGTTACTGAACTAAAATTAGAAACATTCTAAACTAAACTAAAATTACATTAGATGACCATTAATAATATAATATGCAACTATTATTCTAATACCCCCCCTTAATGGTCATCGTACTAAGTCTACCCAAAGAAATAACAGAGAAGGCTGCCCCCTTCTCCTCAGAACGCTTCTGCAACAAAAGACAAGAGCCTGCCACTGACTCTGCCACCAACCCTCCCAGAGACTGCAAAACTTCTGGAAATGACGAAAAATGATCACAAAACATCCAACCTGATGTTGGGTAACAAAGTTGTCCCTCCCTGAAACCAGAGACACACCGAGAACAGTTGCCACGATTTTGAGGAAAAATAAGAAAACCCGCAAACTTTTGCAGATGAGCACGTTGCTCCAGAACAGACTGCAAGAAACCACAATTTTTTAGGACAAAATCGCAAAACCCTGAATTTTGAAGTTTACAAAGCATTGTTTTTTCGGAAAAAATGGTAAAAACCCACAAAGGAATCCCATGCAATTCTGCAAATTATAGAAACCCAAACAAGTAGCTGGCACGAAATCTGAAACACGGATCAGCATACAAAACATTATTTTTAAGGAAACAACGGTAAAACCCTTCTAGAAACCAGAGAGCCCTCCTGAACTGCGAAAACCCCGACTAAGGCATACAAGAGCAGACCCTTAATTTTTCAAGAAAAAATTATAAACCCTCCCATAAAAAATCAGAAAACCCAACAATAATTTTTTAAGGGACAAAATTATAAACCCAAAATAAACTGATTTTTTTTTTTTTTTAAGGGAAAAAATATTAAAAAACCCCAAAGATTTTTTAGGAAAAAAAAAAAAAACCATCAGAACATCGATCGGCACAAAAACATGCTAGATCTGCCCCGAACAAAAACGACACAAAAAAACAGAGGATTGGAAACCCTAGCTACCAAAGGAAGATCTGGTCGCGCGTCTCAAAGATATTCAAAATTGCAGCCAGAGAGAGTTGGAGATCGCGGCCCAACAGAGAAAAATCACGGGCTGGGAAAGACACCAAAGAATAAAGCTTAGGTCATAGCAAAAAAACACTGGCGATTTAAAAAAATCGCGTCTGCAACAAACTCCTATGTCGCAGGATAAACAAGAGTGTCGTGCAGGGTCTCAGGTCCATAGGTCTAGAACACGAGCAGAGATGGGCGAAAAAAATGCGTCTCAGGAGGCCGACACAAAATCAGGTCGCTTGCAGAGATGACCCGAGAAGCTCCACGAAAAATAAAACGCCGATGCAGGAAAATAACAAAACGCGGGCTTCACAAATGTCCAACGCGATCTTCAGCGGCGGGCAAGCAAAACACCTTGCATTTGCATGCACAGAAAGTTGCCACAATCCCACATGAATTTTCAAAAGAAGGGTTGCGATTTTTAGTGAGTAATACTCACGAAAAATCAAAACAAGAACCCTAGATTTCTTGCAAAAGACAAGTCGTGATTTTTATTGAAAAATCCTTGAAAGATATTTACTAAAAAAACTTTGATTCTCAAAAAAAAATTCTAAAATGATTTTTGAAACCCTCCGAAAAACCTGGGCCTCCCGTGAGGGAGTCAGACCCAGACCCGCTTTGATACCATGTTTTGTAAATTGCTTAATTATTAATGAAGAGGAAGATACAATTTATAGGCAATTACATAACGTTGTTTCTAAACTGACAGCAATTTCATAACGGTTACTTAACTAAAATTAGAAACATTCTAAACTAAACTAAAATTACATTAGATGACCATTAATAATATAATATGCAACTATTATTCTAATAACTTCTTTTCTAGCTTCTCTCGCTTTCCTAGGTTCACCTTTTCAACTTTCAAATTCCGACTCAATATCCATCTTTTATAGTTCTTGTCTATTACTAGAGGGAAGAAAAACGAGTGGAGAGGATGTTGTGTTTCATCTTACAACCATTACAAGGTATTGGTTATTGAGGTGTAATTGAAGATAAAACATTATAGATGGATCAACCGAGCTACTAATTAGAATATAGATATAATAAAGTGTATTTAGACTTGTATCTAATAAATAAGTTTTTTGCAGCTTAGTCATAAGGTTGCTGACATTCTGTTAATGAGGTTGTTGTAATAGTAAATATCTGAATCTGTATATTGTGCTCTCTCCATGATGAGCTATCCTTTTTCTCTCATCTTATTCTTTTGTTCATACTAACATCATATATAAAGCCAATGTTCGGTCTCATGAAGAAAGTTGGGAAGAGAAGTTTGTAAGCATTTCTTTGCAGTTGTTAGGACACGAGAAATCTTTGAAATTCTACTTGTGGAGAAATCATAAATTACAATTGTGTGACTGGTTTATGTCAAACAACATTCAAACATTTTGTCAAACACTTTTCTATCATTTTGAATTTGAGAACATTTCGTCAAACAGTTAGCTAGCAAATTGAAGCACATCAAATATTTACTTGGATTGAGCTAAGTGATAATCAAGTGTTGTAGTTGGGTTAAATAGTCTGATATACTACTTCCTTGTTTCTGTTGGACTATTATATATTGATTAAATTTGATACAAACTCAAATCTCCATGATGCCCCTCCTTGTCTTTATATTGAAAGTCTGGGATCAAGTACGGGTACAGAATACAGGTACATCGGCATGACAATTTTTTTCCTTGGGTACGATGTGTTTTGGTACGGCTGTATTATCTTATATATATTAATATATATGCAAAAAAATTAAAAATATACATAATTGTAAATACATTTGATAGTATGATACTTCATCAATCATCATGATATCTATCAAATGCTGATAATCATATCTGCTGCTTTAAGTTGAAACATCCAGTGTTATGATTCGGCAGAAAACTCTATAGGACACTAGTTTAAGGTCTAGATGCTTTGCTGGGCTATGTAGCAGAGAAAATTCAAGCACTTACATTTTCATCGAACAAGTCCTGTGGTTTTTTATTGCAGACTCTAGATTGGCATTGAAATGATATGGTTGGAAAGTAGAGAAAAGGGTATAATAAATACAAGGTAATTAATATTGCACTAAAGAAAAATAAGAATGTTGTGGGGAATGCTGAGTGTATTGTGCACTACAAGTCTTGTAAATAAGTAAATGGAAGGGAAAATTTAATTTTAAAATTAATTAGTGTAAGGATCATTTAACATCCACTCATAAATGAAGGCACAGTCTCCTATTTATACACAAAACAAAAATTAAAATAGGTTGAAAAGGTTAATTAAGCTTCAATAAATTGTAGTTAAGGAACCCACAGGGAACCCTGGCGTTCCCAGTCGCTCCCAGCTGCTCCCCAAGCGGTTCCCGTAGCCAAATGCTCTCGGAGCGGGCACAGGAGCAAAATCCAAGGAACCCGGCAACGTAGTCGAAAGTTTGATCTGCACACAATCTACACTTTAAAAGTTGGTGCTGCTCAATTGATGTCTGAAACAACCCTTCTTATCACCTTTAGTGATCAGTCCCAAACTAAAATAACTTGAAATATTGATTTGTGCACTTCTCAATGATGTATGGTCATTGAAATACCATTCCACATAAAATCAAATTCACACACCACACTATTATTTATATTTATTTTTTGGAATATATAATCACACCAAACATTAAATCTACACAAAACCCCAAAAATCTTTGCAATCCCAAAATACTCAATACCACAAACCAAAACCAAATATCCATTGGTTTGAAACTCAATCTCCAACTTTCAACACAATGGTGATTCTTGCATGAAACCACTCAAAATGTAATGAGGGTTTTTCGTTCGCAAACAAATCTTTGCTGCACATTGGTAATCCCTGGATGGAATTCTTCTTAAAACTAGGGGGACTTCATCTTCGAAGCTTTCAAGTTTCCAAAGGATTTCCATCCTTGGGAAATGGAGAAGATGAACATGTGTTCATTCTTGAGAAATGAAATAACTTTGAAAAGAATGTAATGTCTTTTTTGAAAACTCTTCTGCTTTTATAACTTTTTAGAGCTATTTTAGGTAGTCTTTTTTTGCTGTTTTGCTACTTTTCTTAAAAAGTGCTTTTTACTTTTTTGTTTCTTTTTCAAAATTTTTTCCCTTAATAAAATAACATAAAATGTTCTTATGACCACTTTTCAGCACCTTGAGCCTAGTGACACTTTATTTGCACACTTAAAACATCTTTTTAAATAATTAAATATAATTTGTCACTTAATTCTTCTTTTTTGACAACTTTAATATTCAATTAATTTTTCTTTCTAAATCATCACAAGGTCTTATAAAAATTATTAAAATATTTCAATTAAATTGCCCTAATAATTCCACCAACTCTTTAAGTGCATATGACTTTAGTACACTTAAAGTTGGCATATGACTTTAGTAAACTTTACAAGCAACTTTCAGATTACTAATATAATCAAGCCCAAAGCCTCTACTACTAAGGGGGTAGTCTCTCTATCCCAAGGAGTCTTTTCAACGCAAACAAGACAAAAAGCATTCTGAAATATAAATATTCACATAATCTTAACTCAACTGAGTAGGTATAGTGTTAAAGTTTCCTTGATTTCCCGAGTTGCTCAATGTAACTACCGAATCTTTGGCACCTGCCACTTAGTTCAAGGTTCATTGAGTATAAGAGAGTACCTACTCTCATTGTTAGTTCCTTGGCATTCACTTTCCGTCACAATTGACTAACTTGACCTAACTGGTCATAGGATAGTATCGAAACTTCATACACATCTTTCTCAGCTGGGTGATGCTGGGTGATTTTCTTCTTAGTATAAATGAAATATTCCGAGCCAATTTTTTCGATTTTAACAAATTGCAAATTACAATCAATGCACCCGTTAAGGTTAGAAGATAAACCAAAACGTGCAAAAGCAACTCTAACCAAGAATGGCGCCGATGATGGCGAGCATATGGTCAGAGGATCTTCTACTCTAATTGCTGAAAGGGAACTCGACACCAAGTATGTGCTACCCAATCTAGAATGGAGTGAGGGGCGACCATATGGCGGAGTGATTACAAATAACAATGCTTGAAAAGAAATGCTGAAAGCTGGAAATACTCAACACCCAGAATGTGCTTTCTAACCCAGAATGGGGAAGTAGCTACCATAGGGCGGAGATTTATCTATTACAACAATTACTGAAGGAAGAATGATTATTACAAATAACGATGAAGCAATATTAAGAACAACTGGTCAGTACTACTGCCAGCTTACAATATACTATTGCCTGCAAGTTCAAGACATAAGATGCTCTTCCAAATAATACATTCAACAAGAAAGCTTCTGCAGAGTATACAAGAAACCCTCAACACCAACCAAATAAGGAAGATGCAGATTTCTCAAACTGACATAACAGATCTGCACTTTTTATCATATAACCAGCAGCTTACAATCTTAGAGAATTGTTCATAACTTCCTCAATTTAAGTCCAATCGATGTGAAATAAGATGCAATGCACCCTAATGATAAGGGCGACCAAAACCAAACACTAAAACAGACTCAAATACCTCGAATACAATTTGCACGGAAATCAAGACAGCCTTAAGAGGTACGGCCCAGCTGAAAAGTTCGACCTTTCTTTAAAAATTCAATACTTAACTAAAAAATCTGAAACTTGAACTAAAGAAGCGCCCTTCCTAGACAATGAGATATGAGCAACACCCAGAACACTTTTTTTTGTATTTTTTGACTTACGATTGAAAACACGAATCTGCTGTATTAAACAATGCAAAATGCTGAAAACCACTAACATGTCAAATCAAATCTAACAATGCAATAAGCTGAACACAATGCACAAACTAAATGCAACTCACAAATAGACTGAATCACCACTAGTTGTTGTCTTGCAAACAAGAAGCGATGCCCGAGCTAGGAGGCCTTCATTCCTCGAAGCAAACCCAGAGCCAAACCGGCAGCATAACAGTACTGTAGTCCAAAGATGATCAAATGAGAACCCAAGGCTGTCTTTTATAAGTTTCTGTTGTCCTTCCTTGAAACCCTAACTTCTTTTCCATAGTCAAAACCCTAATCCCAAGAAATGGCGTCATTTTCCAAGCATCTTTAATTTTGACTTCATTAAATTTCTCACTTAAATAAATGCGTCCTCCTTAAGGCTTAGTTTTGACTTTGATAAATTCAATATAAATTTAATATAACCTCAATGATGGCGCCACCCTTCAAGTCCACCTTTTAAAATAACATTAAGTTATTGGACTAGGCCAAGGTGATAAAATAACATTTAAATTATAATGTTATTTTCAAGTGAAATGAGCTCAACTCTCCAAACTGCATTCTAAAGCCCGAAACTGAATTCGCCACCTGAGTCAACTGAAGGGGAAAGTCAACTGCCTGAGACCAACCTGTTTACTGCCAAAAATAGAATTTACTAAAAATAGTAAATTCCTGGAAATGCTCAGAAAGCCAAGACGAACATATCACCGCAAAGCTCTCTGAAAACCTAGAAAGAATCCGCCACTGAATCCACCAACTCTGAGCAAGGACATCCTCAAAAATAGGAAACCCTAATTTTACCTTCCGACTAGCCTTCGGGTTTCCAGAAAAAGGCCAATGGTCACTGAGAAGATCAGGATTGAGAAGGGGATATTACAATAAAACCCTAGAAGGGTTTAACTAATCTAGGAAAAAGATGAGGTTCTCGTTCCAAGAAGCCATTTCAATCTAAAAAATCCTTTCAATGAAAAGTACAAGAAAATCTATTCCTTAACAAAAGGCATTCTTAATAAAAGCTAGCCTCAAGTTGAGCTTAAGACTCTTTTACCTTAATCATAGCCTTTCAAAACTCGGGTTTAAACCCTCGAGATGCAGTGACCTAGCATAATTCATTCTTGTATTCATACCTGATCTCTATTTCTATCATTCTTATTCAAAAGATTCTCAACTGACAAGATTACCAAGCTTTATCCTTTATAATTAAAGAGAACTTTAGTACCAACAAACGATAGACTTCAAAAACCCACCTTGGCAAATCCTTTCAAGAAAAGCAATCGGAGTAAGAGAACCCCTAATTGGTTTTTTAAAGATTCAAAATATATATATGCTTTGGAAGGACTCCCAATTATTCTGGCTCACCCTAGAGGAGTCTAAGAAATCAAATGAAGAGTTGTTCTTGAGGAACAATTACAACATATCTGCTCAGAAGGTGATTTTAAAATGCATTTTCAATACTACATGAATAAGCAAATAATTTAGGGAAACCAAATAAAAATTCACATGTAAGAGAAGGCATGCATCTTTTTCAGCCCATAACTGGTTTCTTTAACCTTTCTCAATCTTTCTTGAGCAGTTTAGAACATAGAAAAATAAAGGAATATAATCTTGCCTGCTCACTGGCGTGGCTGAAGTGAACCTTCTTTGATGCTTACACTTGAATCACTACTAGCTTTTGATTCTGTACTCGCTACACACAAAACATCTCCCTCTATTCTTTTGTTCTTGTCACCAGACAAAAGGCAATGTATTTTGTCTACACAGAATGCACTCCGCCACTGTCAACTATGGAAGAAACAGGAGAATATTGGTTTTTTGTAGAGAGACGGATTGAGGAAAACGATATTCTTGTCTGCACATCCTCTCTCATTTTCTGCCCCTTAGTACTCTAACTTGAGCCCCCCCATAAACTTTTTACCTATCTACCATCCCATGTCTTTTCATGGCATAGGGCAGTTGCAAGAATTGGTTCTCGAAATCAGTTATCTTCTATCTTTGCATATCCTCCCAAATGAGCAAAAGAAGGTAAAAACAACCCTTACAAAGCGCTCCCAAATTTTGTTTAACAATCCCATGATAATAGCCGATCGATACCACATGAAATGCCATTTTAATATGCTATTAAAGTATTATAACTTCAAGTCATGAAGGGAATGATCGAGTCACAAAATAGTTATAAGTTGGTTATGCCGCTACCCGTGCGTGGAAGGGGCCACAACCCAACAAGAGATAGGATTTGTAATACAAAATAGTAAATAGCTTTTGCCGTCTTTGAGGCATTTTCACGTAACTTTTAAGGCTCAACATCAGTGGTAAATGAATACATATTCGGCTTCCAAAAGATACAAGTCTTCAAAGGACAATTCGATAGTTGAAAGGCAAGAAACGGTTAAGAGTATAATAGCTATTATGCATCAGCTTATATGGAAGATGGTCACACACCCATACGTGGCATTTTGAGTTACAAGTTTGGAAACATACGTTACTTTGGAGAGAATACCTGCAGTCTCAAAATGATTTTTAATAATCTTTGAAGTTAGACTTTTGCCACGTTCAAGGTTTACTACCATGACCAATATGGCTTCACATTGGCATCATAGACATTATGAAAGATGTCACGGCCAATATTGGTTGATACATTGAAACTAATAACTTTTTCCACCTTCACCTTATTGGTCGTGGCCTTAAGAACAAACATAATTTCATTTCAAATTCCCTCGAGCTTCTCATTTAAGAGTTGAGCTAACACAATAAGTTCTACAATTAGTTTAGCTGTTTTGAATTATCTTATATTAAATAAAAAAATATTAAAGCTTTCAAGATTAATATCAACTTTACCATACAAGGTCGATGATGTTGGTTATCATGTCGCTACACTAGCGTAGTTGCCCCCTAAATGAATACTCAAATATGATCATTGTGATCAATGTCCTTATGCAATATCACAATGAGAGTCATCAAGAATAAACGTTAAAGATCACACATCATACATATATGAACATACTTATACGTGAGTCATTTTTGTCACAATAACTTATGCATGCACGTATGTATCCATACGTACTTGAACGTATATGTGTGTACGTTGATGGTATCTGTGTCTTTGTACGCACATATGTGTCCATGCACGCATCTATATGTATATGAGTACATATGCTTATCTTAACTCATGTATACCTACGTTCATATATTCATTTGTATATAATAAGAGAGTTAATAACCCGAAAAAGAATCATACTGAACACAAAGGTCAAGTAGGACTCATTTGACTTGGGTTGACTTATCTCCAAGAATGCTAATGGCTACCTAAACACCATAGGTCTACAGAATCACTAACCGACCAAGTTGAGCTCAAATGGCATCTCCCGAGGATTCATAACTTCACCTTTCTCCCAGGTGATACTCCCCCTCTTTTCTCCGGAGGTGTTAGGTTTGTTCCTGCAATTTCACTCAAGAAAACAAATAGGTAGTTAGACTAAAAACCATTACCTCGTGATCATATCGTTGCAATTTCATTAATCATTTGCTTCAAATAAATAGAATCATCTCATTGTGTTTGAACATATTCATGACATCAAGTAATCATCATCATTTCTTTTGAATGCAGTAACATAATATTGCACAATCTATCATAATATATATTTTCAAGGTTTCACAATCTCATGAATCATCATAGTAATTACCACAAAGTGAAAAGTAATTTGAGGAATCTAGTGTGGGGTGTAATAGATAATTTTGATTTTATTACCTCACGTATGCTCAACTCGATCTTTTTTATAACTGTTGTTACTGATGCCTCTTTCTCGTTGAAGATTCTATTGTTTCTCTCCTTCCAAATCTCCCATATCAACAATGAAGGACTTGCAACCCAGATGCCTTCCCAAACAAATTGTCTCAATTTTGGCCAACCCACAAAAAGTTAGTAGATGTCATTTTGAAGAGGGTCTTTCCACTTAATGCAATTCTGAAACCAACTCCAATAAGAGCTAGTGAAGGAGTAGTTAACTAATAGATGATTGACTGATTCTTCATTTTCTTTACACATTATACATCTTGAAGGTCCTACAATACCCAATGATTCAAGGTGGTCAGCAGTTAGGATCTGTTTATGGATGGTAGACCATGCAAATGCCCCGGCCTTTGGGAGTGTCCATGTTGTAATTATATTATAATACAATAATATAATTTATATTGTTTTGATATATTCCAATTATATTATAATTATTATACTATATTATTATATTGTATAATAGTTTGAATATAACTTAAAAAAAAATGAATTTTTTTTTGAAGTCAACAAAAAAATAAAAGATGGGCGTGAAAAATAGGGCCAATGGTTGTGCACGCCTCGCCGCACAGGGGATCGGTTGCATGGGCCACGAGCCCTTGTAGTTTGCATAGTTGCAATGGATACCACGACTCCATGGAGAGTCAATGGCCCAATAAAAAAACTTTGTAAACCTCACTACCACTGTCATTTTCTTGAAATAGGACTCAATAAATTTCTTGAAACCCTAGCCACACTGCCCTAGCAATTTTTCCTTGATTTTTTTCGGATTTTAATGCTTTACACACCAAAATATCTTTGAAAATTGTGGGTGAACATGATTTTGTTAAAAAACATGATTTAATGGGGGAAAAATTGTCAAACCTGATGATTTCTGATTTTTACAATTAATTTCGATTTTTTGAGATTTTTGCTTCTATGGCCTTTATTGCTTTAGATAGGCCCATTCCCTGAAATGAATCTCAAGGTCATTTATATCGAATCTATCAATGATCCTTTGACTAAACTCAACATAAGTATCAATCAAACTATGTCCTTGGGTGATAAACCCATGATACCACCATTTATGTGCTACTCCCTCCAAACGGAGTGCAACATATTAGATTGCTTCTCCTTCGAACATTGGATTAAGAGAGAAATAGGTATCCAACTTCTAGATCAATTCACTAGTTGTACACTTTTTTTAATCATCAAAGGTGGTTATTGACAGTTTATCCAACTTACGTTGCAAATCTTGACTGTTAAAGTTTGTGTTTCTCTCCTTGGTCAATATCTCATTTTCAAATTGCAAAAATTTGGCAAAGACATGGTTGCATGAAATTCCTCTCCCAAAGATTCATACTCATGCAAGTAATCTATAAAATGTCCCCACAATTCTGATTTGTTGCTCTTCTTCTCCCCTGAGTCCTCTTGTCAAGAACTTGAGTTGAAAGGGTCTAGTTGTAGAAACAATAATAGTTCTATTGTTATCATTATTGTTTGGCGATGTATTTCCTTCACCACTATGATTTTGGTTTGTTTGGAAGCACCCAAATTTTGATTCAACTCTGGTAAGGTCCATGCTATGTCTAACATAGACTCTCGCATAGAACTTTGGAATTCCTTGGCTAATTCCTTTTTTATTTTGACTAATAGTTTCTTGCAAATTATTTTCTTCTGTTTTGTCTTGGTCACCCATGATTTTTTCTATCTTAAATTTTGGAAAATTGAATTTTGTCTTTGCCTTCTGATTTTCTACAGGCTGAACTTTCTTCTTTTCCCCTAGTATTATCTATCTTCTTTGACACTGTTGTGCACAAGGTTTGTTCTGCATCAAATGGTTAGTGTTTTTGAATAGTTTGACACGATCATGGATCTAGTTCCTGTATAATGTTTCATATTGAATTTTTTATTTTTCATTTTCACAATGAACAAGCATGAAACATTAACACTTTTTGATCACCAAGATCCCAATGTGGGCAATTTGAGAGCATAGGGTGAAAGGTTTAGAATGATATTATATTAAAATGCTTATCAGCAAGCTGCATTATTCAGGATTGCAAACTTTTGCAAAATATGGATATTATGATGTGTTTATTGTAGTGGCAAGACTTCTTGATTAATTACTAACTGGAAACTAAAAATAATTGAAGCTAGTTCAGGTAGCAAGCCTTCTAGGCAAATTACAAATTTAATATAAATTTGGTAGTGAACAACACAAATTAACATTAGAAATATCAGTGCTGGAAATTGAAAATAATTCATTGTTGTTGTGGTGCCATAGCCTTCTAGACTCCAATACTAAAATTAGTTACAAACTTTAATTATTCTTGGCAGTAAAATGCATAGAAATTTACATAAAGAAATACCAAATTGTTATGTTGGAGAATTTAAAATTAATCCTTCAAGGTTTAGCTTGTTTTGGATAAATATTAAATAATAAATTCAAGGTTTAGCTTGTTATTTAAAGAAATGTAATCCTATAATATTGCTAACAACAATGAAATCAATTAATGATCAATAGTTGAAAAACTATGATAAAATATGATGTAAAACCCTACTGAATAATAGTATAGCATACCCATATTGTATGGCTGCTATAGGTGTTTGGACAAAACTGAGGATCAATATTGGGGATAAACTATCCTTGTAATTTTATCAAATTGGTTCAATATACTTGAATCAATCTTTGGGAATTTCGTCTTGACTTCCTCAGTTTTTTCCTAAATGTCAATCCAAGGATCGTAAGCTTATGAAAGGCGTTGTGGTTATTTACCGAAGGGGTAAAAGTAGCAAGTTGAGTGGGGATGAAATGCAAAACAATCAAATCTAAATGCTTTGAAAGAATAACAGAAAAGAACACTCTTAAATTGTACTCCTAAAGCAAGCCTTTTGAAACCATCAAATGCTTTAAATTAACAACTGAAATAAAATTCCTTTAATGTATATAAGATTCGGCTGTCTAATTCAACTCTGATTAAACAAATTACTCGTTATGTTCAAGATTAAAAGACTCTCGAATTTGCAATAGTTTGTATTGATAGAATTCTGGTGACAATAATTGGCACTTACTGGCCACAGGAGCTCTGTGCAGGCCATAGGAACTTTGTGTAGGCGATAGGAACTGCAATCTTCCAAAACTGTACGAATTTCTGCAACTATAGTCTTATGAAATAAATAGTTTAAAACCAAACTGAAAACATGTAATCACGAAATTACTCACATTTTAATAAATAAAAGAAACCACAATATTAAAATAAAATACATAATATAAAAATTAACATCACCACCATTTCAAGAGAGTGGGCCCTCTCCTTCCACGGGGTGACAAAAATAATTTGCTGTAAACTCCTTAAGACTTCAAACCAGCTACTGTATTATTTCTTTTCTAAAAAATATTACATCTCCCTTCTCACGCCATTTCTTATGCATTATATAAGAAATGAGGCATTTACTAATTGACATAATTCTTCCCTATAATCTCTCCACAAAATTAGATCTCAATTGAGAGAATCATGTAACTAAGATATTCTTAACATGGCACGTTTGTTTCGTAACAAAATAACCAATATTTCAAATTGGTTTTAACATAATAATTTTTTTGTCTCATGTCCATAATAATAGGGAGCACAAAAGTTGTTTATGGCCAGCAAATAGTACGTTTAGTTTATGGCCATTACAATATAATAATTTGTTATAATAAAAAATTAAAATATACCTTATCAAATATAGTGAAAAGTGTTTAATTATTTTTTCAACATAATGGTAGCAAATATTAGTAAATACAATCTAATATTTATTATTCACGTATTTTATCTGAAAACTAAATTAAATATTACTTATATATATTTAATCATATGCAGCATAAAGGTGGTAAAATGATATAATATGGTGTAGAAATGGAATATAAAAATGGTTATGAAGGCATATGAAAAAGACTAAAATATGGCATAAAATGGAACGTGAATGACTCTCATCAATAGGAACGAATAATGTCATTGAATATGGAAGAGGTAGCCCTTAGAAATCAATCTCAGCATTCATAAACTTGTATAGCAAGTTGTGACCACAAAGTGTATGGCCAAGGAAGAATGAGCAGCTATCCCCTTTTTTGACAATATTAAAAGCTACAATCACTTTAATAAGGTACAAACATACCTTTCAATATGCTGCAAGCTGTTATTAATAAAATTAAACAATGTAATACTATAGGTACTGTTGGTATAATTAATTATTTAATTACACTAGCATATGTTTAACTTAGGTCTTTTATTTAATTAATTAAGTCCTAGGTTGCATTATTAGAAAATCATTAATAATGGGGTCATCCTCCTTTCCATGTATTTAGGAGATAAGATTCCTTCTAGAATATCATCTAGAATTTATCTCAATCAGTTCATCATTTCCTAGGTAGTTAGTTAGAGTTTACATGTTGTCACATGTTAGATCAAGACACATGGTAACATCATAATGCATCTTGTATCTCAACCTTGCCTATATATTCAAGGCATTTGTACATTGTATCATATCAATTTCTCATAATAGAATCTCATTGCAAGCCTGAGTTGCAACAGTTTCTTGTTTGTGTGGGTGGAGCTCTTCTTGGTTAAGATCTTGTGAAGTTTGGCCAACTTCATGGGAATTCATGTGCATTCATATTCTCAACATGGTATCAAAGCACAGGCCATAGGAGAATCCATCTCTCTTCAGAAAGTTGGGCTGTGGAGATCATCATCAAGGCAGGACAGGTTGCAGACTAGTTGACTACTTTCGGGGAGCAATTGATTTTTGGAGCAGATTGAGTCCAATTTGAGCTCGCCATTGTCTCTAGAAGGCCTAAAAACCTAAGGATCGACTGCCAAATTATCAAAATCAGAGTCATTCACCCGGAGCCATCAGAGGTTATCATCACTGATCGAGTCACTGTACGATCCGTATGGACTGCGCAAAATATCCCGTTAGTCATCATCTGAGGAAATTTTTTTTTATTCATAGGCTATTTCAAAAAACATATTCGGGCTTTTTTATATATTGTTTGGCAAAAAAAAATATTTGAGGGCATATTTATTTATAGTTGGCATCAATATTTTTTTATTTGTCGCGCTTGATTTATTATTTTTGCGGACTAATATTTAATTGGAGGTCGTGATCTATTGCATGGTTGGCATATTATTTTGGCTTGATATTTTATTTCTCCAGATAAAATATTTTATTAGATCTAAATTCACGGAGGTCAATCCTTTTCTTTTGTCAGCATAATATTTCAAATAGTTTTTGATTTTTAATTGCCATATGGCAATACTAAAAATTAAAACAATAGATTTTATTTTTGGCAATTTACGTACTCCACAGGTATGCAGAGATCCTCGTCGCAGGGTCGTACTCTAACGTGGTCGGCCCATCACATCGCCGATCCCACCGTTTGGTATTGCCTTCGTTGGAATTTGTTTCCAATTGCCGACCTCTTGAAAGTTTTGCAGGGATTCTTTTTGGTCGGTCAAGTTTTTGGCATGGTGTTTTAATCTGCGGACTGGTACTTTTGTTGGCCCATTTGGGGGCCCGTCACATCACCGGCCCCACTAATTCGGCTGTTTCCACCACCGTTGGCCTTGCTCAAACTCCCACTGGTTCGTTTTCATCGCCGCCATTCTTGTTCACCGACAGTTGTTTCAAGCCACCTTTCCCTTACAGGCGGTCATATCATAGACTGGTTGTTTCCTCCCCCGCTTAGTTCTTGGGCGACGTTGCCTTGGCTGTCGCACCTCTGCTAGGCTGTTGCTATGCCCGGCGGCAATTTTTTTTTTTAAATTGCCAGCTAAGCCCGCGGTCTTATCAATGACCAAGGGCAGACGTTTTTTGCCCCAGGAGCTAATAATTTTGCACCGGTTTAGTCTGCAAGCCCTAATAGGGCAGTTTTCTTCCAAGGGCCATATTTTCTCGCCAGGATATTGAAAATTGGCAAACGAGGTACCATCAGAAAGGTAATTCAGTGCACTATCCAATGGTGCCATTTATTTTGTAGGATTTTGCTGCTATAAAAATCTACAGTGAACTGAAGTCAACCCTCCATTTTGGACTCAAAAACTAATATCTTCTCATCAGCTTGTCGAAATTCGGTGATTCTAGCGGCATTCAGAAGATATTTTAGAGATTTTTTCATCAATCCAGTCACTTCTTTCAGTTTCAGCTCCAGGTATCTTTTATTGGATTTTTGCAATTTGGTGCATTTTCTTGATTCCTTGGACATCTTGAAGATTGAAGAAGTATTTTTTAATTTGGGAGGCATCTTTTCAGTTGCATATCATTTTTGGAAGTTTCTATTTGCTGTTGAAGGTCAATATCTTTGTATTATTGGAGATTTGTCATAATTTGTTATGGGGTTTTCAAGTCATCCTTCACTGGTCATGTTGGGAAAGGGAAACTATTGACAATGGAGGGATTGCATCATCAACCATCTTCAATCACTTCAATTGTTGCCACATTTGTATGGTTTTGTTCTCCCTCCTGATAATTGTATCCAAAACTTTGATTGGAATTGTCAAAGGTATGATACTCTAAGGGTTATTGCAATGCATGTTGTTGATGATTGTGGCATTTTCATCTTCCTTGGGCATGGAAACATATGAGCATTTTTCAGAGACATCATCATCCATATTCATTCTTCCTTCCTTCAATTCCTATCCAGAATGGGAAGCATCACTGCATTTCTACTTGGTTTTGTTTCTTCCGAAAGGGAGACAAGTTGTTTGTCGACATTGGATCATGTTTTGTCTTCAGACACTTACCATTTTTGCAGGTGATCACATATTCCGAGGGGGCTATATAGTCTCTCTATTTCCCTCCTATGGGGGGGTCATTGATTGTATATACATGATGGATGTAGTCCTTGGGGGGGTATCATGGAGTTCTCCATCCTCACTTTTCTGCATTTCATCTCCTTTTTGGAGAGGGGTTTTCTTCCCACTGGGTTTTCCCCTTTTCTCCGTTTGTGGGAGATTAGTTACATTTTATTCTCATTTGTAAATGGGTACCTAAAATGGCCATCATGTAACCGGGACCCATCATCATCATCATCATCATCATTGCATAATCATTGCATTTTTCATTTCCTCCCTAAGTTGCACTTATGGGGGGTGTTGGTGTAATTAATTACTTAATTACACTAGCATAAGTTTAACTTAGGTCTTTTATTTAATTAATTAAGTCCTAGGTTGCATTATTAGAAAATCATTAATAATGGGGTCATCCCCCTTTCCATGTATTTAGGAGATAAGATTCCTTCTAGAATATCATCTAGAACTTATCTCAATTAGTTCATCATTCCCTAGGTAGTTAGTTAGTGTTTACATGTTGTCACATGTTGTTAGATCAAGACACATGGCAACATCATAATGCATCTTGTATCTCAACCTTGCTTATATATTTAGGGCATTTGTACATTGTATCATATCAATTTCTCATAATAGAATCTCATTGCAAGCTTGAGTTGCAATAGTTTCTTGTTTGTGTGGCTGGCGCTCTTCTTGGTTAAGATCTTGTGAAGTTTGGCCAACTTCGTTGGAATTCATGTGCATTCATATTCTCAACAGGTTTAACATAAATATGGCTGGAAAAAGGGCTGGCTTAGCCAGCCAACAATATAACAATAATATTTGCCACCAAATAACAACAAAAATTATTCCAACTCCATCACAAACTGATAACAAGCATGGAGACTCATAAACTCACTAACATTTACTAAATAGAAACTGGAGATCAGCTCACTAGTAATCCCTAGATGAAATTATTCATATGAATGGAAAAGTTTTCGTCTTCAAATCCATTTTCCAAAAGGGTTTTTGTTCTTAGGCAGAAAAAATGAGCACACGTTCAATTTGAAGAAAAATGGGGTTTGATATTTTTAAGTCGATAACCCTCTTCAATGCTTAACTCCTCTTTATGTAGGCACTTGAGGGAATTATTATTTTGTTTTTTTCCTTTTGTCCTCCAAAGTTTAATTTTTTGAGAAGTGTCTAGAAAGTCCTTTTAATTAACATTACTTTTGGACCTCATTCCTAATGATATTTTTATCCCTCTTTTTAAAGTTACCTTTTTGGAAAACTTAAGTTAAATTATTAAATTATTTCCCTTGCACTACTGAGAATTAAATAACAGGCTAAGGGTCTCCTTATTACTTACACTTGCAAATGGGACATAACATATCTCTACTTTTTTTATTTTTTTATTGTTTAAATATTTATAGAAAAAATGAGTTCCTTTCACTTTCATTTCCTTTATTGTTTCCTTTTCTCAATGAAACAAATGATCAATTTTGTAATGTACAGAGTCTTTACATTTTCTTCGACATGCCTTTGTCCAAATTAAGTATTATTCTTTGTTCATTTGTGCAACAGGACAATGGCATGTGGTTCCATGTCGATGCTGCATATGCAGGGAGTGCCTGTATCTGTCCTGAATATCGACACTACCTTGATGGTGTTGATTCAGCAGATTCTTTCAATATGAATTGCCATAAGTGGCTTCTTACAAATTTTGATTGTTCTGCTCTTTGGGTAAAGGTGAGGATTTTAAAATTTAACTAATCGGTTGATGTGTAGAGACTTTTGTAAAACAATAGAGCAATTCACGTGTGTTTATGTAAGCTTCTATTGTTATTTCATTTTTAAGCCTCTCTTAATGACTATCACATCTACTTTTCAATGACATTGTTGAATGTTCTTTGTTACATACCAAAATCATTTCCCTCCTTTGTATGAGATTCTGTATATTGAAATCTTGATGATAAAATATTAGGAGTTTGTTTTCTCCATAGTTAATGTTGATCTTCAATGTAGTTCAGTATCTACATTTTTTGATATGATTGTTCATAAGGTGATTTTTGTAGGTCAGTTTACCTGATAAATGAGTATATTGTTGTAAAATGTTAACACTTACCTTATTGTTGAAACATAAATTATATCTACAACAATTATTTTGACCCAAAACTTATTGTTGAAACATAAATTATATCTACAACAATTATTTTGACCCAAAACAAGACATGCTTCTTCAAGGAAACACACAATGTGGCCCAGAAGTCTATTATCATGTATTAATTCAAATTTATAACAACAGTTGCACAGAATAAATGTTTTCTGCCACAGTTCATCGGAGATTCTTCCAAACAACAGCTGTCATTTATATAATGGGGTCACTAAGTTAAACACAGTTCATCTTGAACTCAACTGCTTTCTTCATAAGGAGGTTGATGATGTTTTTTTACTCTGTACAAATCTGATTCTGCAAACCATTGGTTTTCATCCTTTAAGTGTAGGTTGTTTTTGAGGAGTAAATGATGATGGTTTTGGGGCTTTGAAACTAGATTCGACTCTTGTATGTTATGGTCTTGGTGCATCATCTTTTTTCTCACATTTCCATGATTATTATAGAATGATTGTGCACTTGTAAATACCAACAACTGTATGTAGCTTTTCCATATCAAGACTGCAGGTTGCTGCTGATGCACAAGATCCTTCCAGCCATAGCAATAATCTTTCTACCAGCACTAGCCAATGTCCTCACCTACAGATGCTAGTGATCTACTACCCCCTTGATAGAGCTCCTAAAATTCTTGGCATTTTAGGGTCTTTTGTGCTTGGTATTAGCATGTCACATGTATCCTATTGATAGGGTTTTAAGGTTTTACTAAGCTAACCTTGTTTCCAAGCTAGGTGTAACCCTTGGGCGTTTCAATTTTGCGTTGACTTGTTTTCCCGGTTGTTGGTGATATAAGTTGTCCATTGAGCCATAGTTATGCGTTCCTTACCGGCCCCCTTTGCTTAGGTTATTCGGTCATCTCTCGTTGCAAAGCGTTTTAATCTTCCAAAGTCGGGTTCTAATATTTGGCTCATAAATGACTCAAGTTTAAGTCATCGATCGCCAAGGGGTTAATCCTCGTCGGTCTAGTCAAGGCCCTCTTATATGAATAACTTCGTTGCATGTGCAGGTTTGAAGATCACCAGATCGTGGGATTTAATCTGGGCTGTTCCCCGCTGGCTCACGTGTCCCAAGTGACTGTAGTTTAATTGCTGCTAGATCAGCGAAATGTTGACACGTGTTTGATCGGCCCAACCGTTGTGTTCCATTCCAACACGGTTTTGAGATTGACGGTGATGGGTGAGAGATGAAAGATGATCACCACTGTTCCCCGCCAGCTCACAGAGGTAAGATGCAGGTTCGTTAAAAGCAGCGAGACCCGCGAGAAGCTGCCACGTACAATCTACGACTACTGGTGGGTGGAGCCCACAAGTGCGTGAAGGTGGTCCAGTTGGCATGTTTCTATTGGCCATTTGTCCAGGTTGGAGCAGCGATGTAAATTCAAATGCCATTGACTCAATTTGAGTCGTTTGAGAAGGCCATCTCAACTGAAAATCAACGATGCACATTCAAAGCTGCGAAGTACACCCGTTGCAATTGTTTCACTTCGCGCGAGTGGCAAGTAATGGTGGAGGTGACCCATAAACTTATTCAATTGCCTTCAAAATTTGTTCATATGGTCGATTCTTGCTTATTTGAGTTTGAAGACGTGTCCGGAGCAATATGAGGAATTGAAAGAAGTGATTTGCAGAATTTATCCCAACTGGCATTAGGGTTCATTGCAATTGAAAGCTAAAAGTACGAGAAACACAGTTTTATGCTTTTTTCAGTTTTTTGAATTAGGGCTTGCTTTCAATTTTCTTTCAGACAAATGTTTTATTGCTTTAATTGTATTGCTCTAAATTAGGTTTAGTTTTGTCTTTAAAAGGGCCGTAACCCTGAAAAATGATCAAGAATTAGCACTCGTTCTGAGTCGTAGGTCAATTAGGAGGTTGATAGTTAAAAGTTTTCCTGTTATAACCCCGGTATACAAAATTCATGGCTCCCAAGGTACAAGTTGCCACTTATTCGACCCAACCCATAACACTCTCTCAAGATGTAATTGACTTATTGCCCTCTTCTATGAATAAGAAACCGGAAGGAAAGGTCTTGTTTCATGGCCCTATTGTAAAAGAGGGAGTGATGGATAAAGCTTGCTTCATAAAGGATGCCGAAGTACCCTACACTGGATGGCAGTTGTTTCAATATTGGTTTAGGAACAGGAACCTTGGAGCTCCTCTCAGTAATCCTTGGAGGTTGGATATGGGAAAGTTGATTGTTCCCAATGTATATATGGATGTTGATCTTTTGAAGGATATCGCCTCAGGGTATGACCCGATTTCCAGGGTGGTCAGGACATTTGATGGGGTAGATATGGTAAGGATAACCAGGAAGGAAATCGAAGAAATCTTTGACTTGCATGAATGGAGTCCCGATATGGTCCCTTTGGATATGGATGATATTAGAAAAGAATACAACAATACCAGGGTGTTCATTAGAACGAAGATGTTACCGCTACATGCTGCTATGATTGGTACTGGGAAACATAAGAGGCAAATCGGGATTGGTGAGAAGGAGCTTGAACCTTTCCCAATGAGCTATTTTGCCAGTTATTTCAGAAAGATTGTGTATTCTCTGTGTCAGATCATTGGTTGTACCCCACCTGACACTCTGCACAAATAATACAATTATTTGGCCACACATTTGTAACACCCACCGTATAGCATTGTCTATGATTATGGTACCTATCTGGTAGAACACATCCACAAAGGCTTAGTTGAGCTGAAGGAGGGAAAACAATGGGTAAAGTTATGGTGGTATTCACTATTAATGCATATGTTTTTGCATAGAGGACAAAAGGTTTTTGAAAAGGATATCACTTTGAAGAGAAAAGAGGAAGGTGTTGACCTGCCTGTTCAGTGCTGGACCTAGATTATGGACAAAGATGACAAGAAATACAATTTTGTAATGTTTCGAAATGCTTTCGCATCCAGAATAAGGAGGTCCTTGATATATGAGCCACCAAGAATTCCCAGAGAAATTCATGAGTTCTTGAGACCCATGGAGATGAGGCCGGACTTGAACTTGAGTCATAATTGGGGAGACTTGATTCTATATCTTGACAAGACAATTTTCAGAGTGTATGGTAATGGTCTTGACCCATATGTCTTGCCAAGAGATGTGCCTTTGCGGATAGGATTCCTTGAAATCATGAAGCAATTAGGAGCTTCACAGATGGTGCATTTACCTCAATCGGCAATGAAAGGGTCATTCTTTCCAGAATGGACAACATTTGCAGATTATGTTCTGGTGAAAGGGGCATAGAAGCACATAGTACATCTGCTGGCACCTTATAAGCTGATGACTATGTGCCCGAGGAATCATGATCCTGAGGGCTTCATCACAAAACTGAAAGCAAATAAGAAAATTGCTAACTTTGTGCATGTTTTTGATTATCTTGAGGATGTCATTAGGAATGTTCCTAGTTTTGAAGAATAGGATGAAAGGAAAGCAAAATACCTTGCCTATAAGAAGATGGTAGAAGAAAAATGGAAGAAGAATCCCGAATATGATCCTTTGGCAAACATCCTTGATGAATTTGGCAAAGTCATGCATGTTATGGAAATTTTTGAAAGAATAGTTGGTATGTTGAGGGAGCAACGTGAAGTCTCAGACAAAGGAAAAGCCAGGTTGGTTGAAGAAGATGCTGAAGTAACATTGGAGGAAAGGCCTACATACCAGCCACCCAAGCAATTGCGAATCTACTCTAGGAGGAAGAAAGCAACGGATGAAGAACAAACCTTGCCAGTCCCCATCACTTCTGAAGGGCCAAAGTCAGATTCTCCTGAGAGCACACCGCTACCACCTCCAGTATAGGTTCCTTTACCTGTAATTGACCTTGATTCACCCCCTGGAAGTCCTGTTCCTCCTGAGCAACCACCTCTGAAGAAGCAAAGAACCGAGACAAGAGGAGTGGTGGAATATTCTGATACAAATGAAGATGACATCTATATCACTCCTGAAGATATGCAGCTAGGAATGCCTCCCCCTGTAGGGGCAATTGCCTCAAGCTCAGGACAAAGCAGCCTTAGGTAGGGAAAGCTTGATATTAGTGGTTTGAATAGTGCAGATGACCTGAGAATAGAAGCTTGTAAGGAGTTTATGGAAGATGATTCTTTTGTTGAGACGTCAGCATTCAAAGATTTCTGATGCAAATCCAAAGCTGCAGAATATGCAGAGAAGTGCCACAGAAAGGAGTTTGCACCCAGAATTGCCCGAGAGTGTCATCCAAAGCAATGTGAGGAGCATTATGGAAAATGAGTTTCTAAAGATTACTGCCCAGGATGGTAGAGAACTTGTAAATAAATGTGGTGTGTTAATACTGCCGGAATGGAACTGTTATCACTTGGATTTTGCACCCTATTGAATATAAAATTCAACAATCCAGTGCAACATGGGAAGACCTCTAAAGATGTGGGTTTCTTGTAAACAGAGGTCAACCTCCGGAGAAGGCCGGATTCCTTTGTGTTATCACCTAAACTACTGATCTTTGTGAGGTAAAGGGAGAAGGAATACATAAATTGGAAACTACTCCTATGGTGATACACCAAATTTGTTCAAACATGAACAGCTGCTTAACACACAATTTTCAATCAACTAGTAAAAGCTGATATGCACAACTCAATACTCGTATGATATTGCATAAATGTTTTATAAGAAAGCTACGATACATACAGTCCTAGAAGGATGATAAATTCTCCTCACAACTAAAATTGTTTGCATCACTAACATAACCTATAACCTGCAATATACACATCTCCTCTGCTTAAAAGTGCTATTAATGAGACAACTAACAAGGAATAAGAGAAACTCACATGTAAATTTATCAATCATTCAACACACTCAATGAAACAGATAACTGAAAAGGCAGAAGTTGCTTTCTTTATTGATCTCCAAAGGTGAAACTGTACATACAATGTCTGTAAATGAGTTACAAAACTCAGTATTCTCCTCTAAGGACTCTTAGAAGTCAGAGAGCATAAAATATGCAAGTAAGAACTCCCCAAAAAAGAGGCAAAAATGCCATATATATGAAAACTATAAAGTATCGGCCCTTTTCTTTAGGGTTTACAAAAAATATCAGTTTCTAAGAAAGGTTGACCCTTAGATCTTTTGGAAATAAAGCTAACGCATTCAATGTGCATCCCCCGTGTCCCTGTCGGTGTGAAAGATCGCCCTTAGGAGAAGTCTTCAGATTCTTCTGCAGCCACAGCATTTACTTCTGGCCCCCGTGGTCACTCTCGAACTTCCTTGAAGAGCTGCCTTGAATGCCCTTAGAGCGTTACCATTAATATCGATCTGCCTTTGCCAGTAAACCTCACAGCTGTCCTCGAGACTGACGGCTTCTTTTATTCGGCCTTCGTCCTGCTCAAAAACTTTCTGTAGATTGACTTCCCTTGCAAACAGCTTCAAAATTTTCATTTAGATCTCGACACCATTGATCTCCGAGCTGCCCCATCGTCTTTGGTCTCAGGAAAAGTCCATGTCGTTTATGCTGTGTTGGTCTCGTTCACAGGGGGAGTCAAACAGTCAAACGGCTGATGGTTCGCCTTTAGCTCCTTCATATTGGTTGAGCTCAAGCCACGTAGATTCCAGACAGTCAAAGGTTGTTTCATTAGGATCGCATGTCGGTGAGACACTAATCGTGTCTCCCCGATGCGAGTACACCTCGTAGCAGCTATCGGCAGGACACGTGATAGTCGGCAAGACCCTGTATCGAATGCAAAAGTCATATCGATCTCGCCCTCGTCATTGCCCAGACTATCGTCAGAGACACATCGGGTCAGCAAGAGATCTTCAATCGGCAGGAGGTCATAGCAAACGCTAAGAGTCCTACCGATATATTTTTCCATGGCAAGTTGGTCGCTATCGGCAAGACTCTCCATTGTCGGCAAGAGCTTTCATTGAGCCCCTATCGGGTCAGCAAGACCTTATGCTGAAGGCAAACCCCTTCGGCGAGACTTCTTATCGAACTCCTCCTCTCGGCGATGAGTCCCACCGTAGCCAGCTCCTTATCGGCGAGACACCGCCTGTTCGCTGAGACATTACGGCGAACTCAAACCTTTCGCCGAGACCACTCGTCGGGACCACCACTCCTTGTCGGCAAGACCTCCCTGGGTCGGCCAGACGTTATGCCGAAGGCAATCCCCTTCGGCGAGACTTCTTTGGGTTGCTGAGACGTTACAGCGAGGCCCACCTTTCTTCGCGATGACATTTCTTTCGGTTAGACTACGGTTGATCTGCAAGACCTCTCGCCGATGATGTCTTCCTTCGCCCAAGACTTCCATCTTTCGGCAAGACCTTATGCCGAAGGCAAACCATTATACCGATGCCAACTTCGTGAGCTATTGTCGGCGAGACATCCCAAGCGGAGAGATACATAAAGACTCATGGCGACCTGAAAGTCCTGGCGACCGGTGTATTCAAAATAGAACGCATTGCTAGTTGGCAAGACAACAGGAGGGTCTTGCCGACTTTTCCTCTCTGATGAGTTTTTTGCGCCAAAACTGATAGAGGCATGCCTTCCAACAGACCTTGTGAAATATCCTCAGGTGCATGATCTAACCCTTGATGAAAATTCCCCATTTGGCTTTTATGAACACCTGAAACATAGATTGCCTTGCCTGATTGAGGCCGCAGGTGAAAATCGGGCAACATTTCTGGCGACCTTTGCTGGATGTTTTCCTGCTAAACATGGAAACTAGTAGCCAACTTGTCCATTAGGCATGGAGTCATTAGGAAAACTCAGAATAATTCAAAAACAGTTTGCACATGGCTGCAACTCACTTGAGATTCTTAGAACACAACAGGTTGCCAAAAACGACAAAATAGGAGAAACTGAAAATAAGCTATTTACTGTGCTGGAACAACACTTAGGGGACGAAACAACAATCAAACTAAATTACAGAAGCACTTATTGAAACATAAAACCTAACCTAATATGTACAATGGAGGAACTTATGAAACCTCAAAACAAGGCTTGAGGTGTAATTGACTGGGATAGGAAGCGCTTCACCTTCAGTTGTGGCCAGTTGGTAAGCATTGTGTTCTTTGCAGTCTTTGATCATAAATGGACCCGTCCACATGTTGTCAAACTTGGTGTGATGGCCCGGCTTGCTTTTTAGAACATCCCATTTCAGCACAAGATCTCCCACCATGAAATCTCTTGATCTAGTTTTCTTATCAAATGTTATCTTAGTCAGGATTTGCTGACTTTCCATATTCTTCATAGCTTTGTTTCTAGTTTCTTCTAACTCCATTAGCTGAGTATATCTTAAGGCAAGTGGGTCAGTCTGTTCAAACAGGACCAGCTGACTGGCAATGTCCAAGGCGGGCAACTCAGTAGAAATAGGTAATTTTGCTTCTTTACCGTACACCAACATGTAAGGTGAGTTCCCAATCACCTTCTTAGGGGTAATTCTGTCTGCCCAAATAGTAGTCTTTAGCCTGGCATGCCAATCCCTCTGATTGCTTTGAAGCGTCCTTTTGATAATGTTAATCAAATTTTTATTAGTGGACTCTGCAAGTCCGTTGCCCCGAGGGTAATAGTTGGAGCTTGTGTTCAAGTAAACACCATTTTTCAATGCCCAATCAGCTACCTTCAAACCAACAAATGCCAGGGCATTGTCAGAAATTATAGAATCTGGGACTCCAAATCTGCAAACTATGTCTTCATAAAAATTCAACACTACTGTTTCATTAGCTTCCTTCAGAGGCAAAGCTTCTGTCCATCGTGTAAAGTAATCCGTTGCTGTGATAATCCACCGATGGCCTGCACTTGAGGGTGGGTTAATTGCCCCTATGAAGTCAATTCCCCACTTCATAAACGGCTACTCTATCTGAATAGATTGTAATGCCAAAGCAGCAAATCTTTCTTTGCCTGAAAACAAGGTTCATTTGGAACATCTCCTGACATATGTATGTGCATTCTTGAACAAGTCAGGCCAATAATAGCCTGCTCTTAAAATCTTATAGGCTGTTGTCCTTGCAGCATAGTGACCTCCAGAAGGTCCGTCATGGAACTCATGTAATATCTTATCCACTTGATTATTATCAACACATCTAAGCAGTACTCCACTGTGATCTTTCCTATACAACACATCATCAATCAAGACGAAGGGAATAGACTGAAGTCGGTAGTACCTCCTCTTCGTTCTGTTAAGATTAGGTGGACATTCCCCGGTTCTCGAGAAATGTGACATTTCCTGCAACCAGCTGGTAGCTTCATCATCTACTGTCCCAACATTAACCAAAATTGAGTCTCCTTGATCCTCTATTGTTGAAAAGTTTTCGTTAGCTAGTTGCTGGCATAAACCTTTTCCCCTTACGAATTTAGTGACCTGAATATCCACATCGTACTCCATAACTCTTGTGATCCATCCAACCCGTTTTTCATTCATATCTTTACTGAGCAAAAATTCTTTCACACTAGAATGTGCCACCTGAAGATGAATTTTGTTATGAGACAATAGTTGTCTAAATTTCTTCAAACTCTTCACAACAGCCAGCGCATGTTTTTCTACGAAGGTATACTTCTGCTCATAGTCTTCCAGACCCTTGCTGAAAAAGGCAATGGGCTGTTCCAACCCTTCCACATTTTTCTGTACCAAGATTGCAGAAATTACATCAAAACTACCAAAAGCATACAAGGTAAAATCCTTGCTGAAATCTGGGTTAACTAATGTTGGGGCTGAAGCTAACGCCTCCTTGATCTTTTGAAAACTGTCCCTTGCTTCTTGGGTCCATCTGAACTCTGCATTCTTTTTTAACATAGCTATAAGGGGTTTTAATAAGGCTGCTATATCAGGAATAAATCTTCTGACAAAATTAATACGACCAATGAAACTCTGAAGTGCTTTCTTATGCGGAGGTAAAGGCAGCTCTAAGATTGCTGCCACTCTCTTGGGATCGACTGTGATTCCCTTCCTAGATACTACATACCCAAGAAGCTTTCCTTCATGAACGGAGAAAACACATTTCTTGGGGTTCAATGATATACCAAACTCCTGACAACGTTCAAAAATCTGCCTCAAATGGTTAATGTGATCTGCTGTCTTCTTGGAATAGACAGTGATGTCATCAAGATATACTAAGACAAACTTATACATCAAGTTGCTAAAAGCCATGTCCATAGCCTTTTGGAAGGTTGCTCTAGTGTTAGACAGACCAAATGGCATTTTCCTATACGCCATTGTGCCCCACTTTGTGGTGAAGGCAGTTTTAAATTGATCTCCTTCCCTTACCAAAATCTGGTTATAACCAGAATATCCATCTAGTAAAGAAAAACATTCAGAACTTGAGACACATTGAAGAATCTGCTCCATAGACGGAAGAGGGTGCCTGTCCTTTAACGAAGCTTTGTTCAAATCTCTGAAGTCTACACATAATCTAAGCTCTCCGTCCTTCTTCCTGACGAGAACTAGATTGGCAACCCAGCTAGTATGCTTGATGGGAAAAATAATCCCACTTTCTATAAGTCTGAAGACTTCTTTCTGCATTAATGGCTCCAACTTGGGATTAACTGGCCTCTGTTTTTTCCTTACGGGTTTGGCCGTTGGCTCCAATTCTATTGTATGCCGTGCGAGACGTGGATCAAATCCCTCAAATCTCCATATTCCTAGGCGAATATGTCAATGAATTCTTGGAATAATTGTAGAAAAGATTGCTTTTCAACAGTAGTGTTTATTTTCCCTATCTTGAGGCTTCTCTTGGGTGCAATTTCTAAGTCCTCATAATGATCTTGCTGAACCAGTAAATTGGCTTTGTTACTTTTAGCCTAATCATCAGAGTTGAAAATACTTTCTAAGGTGACCAAACCTTTAGGCAACTTGTTATTCTTCAATTGCAGTACCTGGTCTCCATACTACTGTTGAATTCTCTCCTGGTTTGATGCTGCAAACACATCCTCTTCAAGTAGAAACTGCAGAATCTGCTCATTGCTCTCAAAGACCTGCCAGTTAACATTGTTATCGGGCACAGAAGGCTTGATAATAAGCTTGATGTGCTGCTGATTACACTCCTTCCTTACACTGTTCGGAATGTCAAACTGAGCTCCCACAGCTGCTAATCTATCAGCATGCTGATTCTGATTTCTTGGAATTGAAATGATATTGAAAGCCTCAAAATTCTCAATGAGGTCCCATACCCTGTGCTTATACAATTTAAGAACATTATTTTTAACAGCATTCAGGCCTCTAACCTGATTTACTACCAATTCATTGTCCCCATGCACCTTCAAACACTTAATTCCACGTTTCCTCGCCCATTCCAGTCCTTGAATAAGCCCTTCATATTCTGCTGTGTTATTAGGGCATGAAAATGCAAACCTAAATGCTGCATAATATCTTTCAGCTCTTGGGGAAACCAATAATGCACCCCCACCAGCACCATGCCTGCTCCTTGAGCCATCAAAATACATTTCCCAGACCTCGTCTTGCTGATCACAATCATTCACTGACCTCTTAACCAAGTTAGGCATCACTACATCAGCTTCTTGAAACATGTAGTTACCCATACTAGCCTCCGACACCAAGTCACTTTCAGCACTAGAAGTTTGGCCTGTTGCCCACTCATCTAGAAGTATATCAGGAATATCATTGACAGCAATGCGAGGATCAAAGACAGCAGCATGCTCGTCTTGTTCAGAAATTATGCAATTGGCATTCATCGCACTAGGTATATAGGGTTCTATATTGTCTTTTGCAAGTAACTTAGACTTAATGGTTACTTTAGTTCCATACCTAGTACGAAACAACATGTGAGACCAGTCAGACAAAAGGTATCCCCCTATTTTAGCCGTAAACTCTCTTGACAAACATAACCCAAAATACGGAGGCAAATCTACCACATAAATGTCTAGGGAAATTGAAAAATTAGGGCAAGCATGTAGAGTTAAGCTAGCATCTTTGATAAGAGCCACTGTATTAACAGATGAGCCATCCAGCTGGACTACTCCTTTCTCTAAAGGTTCATACTTTAAACCTAACTGATCAGCTACTTGCTTGGGTATCACAGAACAGGTAGCTCCACTATCTACCATACAATTGTGCACTAAATTTTTTCCAATAATCAATGAAACATAGAACGGAGGAGGTCTCACGTTCTTACCTTGAATCGTAGATTTCACTTTGTTGCTGGAATTAGCAACTTTCCCTTGATCATCATTAGCCATTACGACCTTTTGGGAATCAGCAGCAACTTGCTCAGGATTCACATTTTCAGATAGTGCCTTTTTTAGTAGATCAGCCTGTCCAAGAATGCTTAAGGAGTTCCACATGGTCATATTCACATTCATCTTCTTCATGCTGTCCACAATATTATAAGGTACAGTTAAAGGTACCTTCTGATGTACTTTAGCAACAACCGGTTCTTTATTCTTGTGAGGCTGCCCATTGATTGGTAAGATAGTAGTTCCTTTTGGTATATTTAGAATAGGTGTGGATGATGCTTCTACAGTTGCAGGCCCCTTGTTTTTATCAGCTGATTGCTCCACCTCTAGAGCTCTTTTCTTAGCTCGTGTATTGGCTGCAATTGCTGAATCAGCATTCACACCACATAACTCTTCACTTTGCCAATTTAAAAATGCAGTCTCATTAAAATGTATATCCGGTTGTTGTTCAAGTATATTAGCAGGCTTATTTCGCTGTGGACTGACAGCGTTTTGGACCATAAATGCTTGATTAACTACCCCATTTGAGCATGAGGCTGGGTTATGTGCTTGATTACACGAATGACACCATTCATTTTCTATCACGAAGTTATTCTGGGCTGGAACCATATCCTTCATTGGATTTACAGTGTTAAGAGGAGCTGGATTATAAGATTGGAATGGTCTCTGATTAACATTTTGCCTCTGATAAGCACCTTGATAGGGTTGCCTATTTTGCTGATACGAATATCCCTAGTTTTGATAAGACTGATTTACATTCTGACCTTGTTGTTGGTTCTGCTGTTGGAAATTCGGCCTTGCCCCTTGATACTGTTTCTTCATGCTGATCAACTCATTTCCCATAGTTTGTAAAATGCTTTCTATCTTATGCTGACTAGACTTGATCTCTTGCAATTCACTTGATGGTCTTGCAGCTGACACTCCCTGGCTCACAACAATGGGTAATGCTGGAAAAACAAGTAAAGGGGCTAAAAATGGCATTTGCAATGGCATATTTGATTGAATTTCAGGGAAATAGGGCATAGGTGGCCTAGGTGCTAACTTGCCTACCTGAATGAGGTTATTTTCTGCCTTAATAGCTATGCTATAAGCCTGAGGTAAAGAAATACCCCCCATGGACTGTATCATGACTGAGATATCACTATTTAAACTTTTCAAATAGTATAAAAATGCATAATCAGCAGAAGGTCTTATCGTAGCAGGTATTCTGTTCCAAGTCTTTTGAAATCGGATATTGAAGTCCGCCATTTGTTCTTGTGGGGCTCTTTTTATGGTTGTTAACTGCTCTACCAAAGATAGGTGATTAGATTTTTCTTCAAAAAATCTGGTAAATTCATCACCAAGCTCATCCCATGTTCTTATAGAACCCACTGGCAAGCTTCTAAACCATTCCAACGCCTTCTTCTTGAAAGATGCAGCCAGCAATCTCATAGCTACATTTTCCTGTGTCACATGATGCACAGTGCACAATGTTGCCACATCCCTGATATGTTCGAAAGGTGTCACTTGTCCTTCTCCAATAAACTCTGGTAACCCTTTTAATGCTGCTAATGGAATATCATCATGTTGCGCTAGATTAAGGGGACTACCCTAGTTGAACGGTACGAAAGTAAAGGCCCTTGGCGTTGCCATTGAGCTGGAATGCGTTGGTATGCTTGCTGAAGCAGAACTTGAACTTGGTTGAAAAGTATTTGTTGTAGCAAAAATATTGTTTGTTGAACAATTGAAAGCCCCAAATGAGGAGGCAAAAAGTTCTGTTCTAAGAGTAGGAGATGCTGAACGCCTAGCTAGAGGGTCTTTTCTTCTTCTCCTTTCGTATGAAAATAGTGCCTTGTCACTAACACTAGGTGGTGTTGACTGAACTCTAGGAGAAGGAATAGTCTTTCTGAGAGTTCTCCCTCTTCTTCTTGGAGGAGATAAATGTAAAAACTCTACAGCTTTTGAATTTCTAGTTTCTATTTTTCTCATATAAATAAACACATTGATCCTTTCCTCCACGCAGAGTCGCCAGATATGCTTAAAAATGACCTCTAAAAGGCTATCAACTCACTGTCAGCACATCAAAACAGCAAGGCCTAGGAACTTTGCTTCTAACTCTGCCCCACTGGGCGTGCCAAAACTCTTATCACTTGGATTTTGCACCCTGTTGAATATAAAATTCAACAATCCAGTGCAACATGGGAAGACCTCTAAAGATGTGGGTTTCTTGTAAACAGAGGTCAACCTCCGGAGAAGGCCGGCTTCCTTTGTGTTATCACCTAAACTACTAATCTTTGTGAGGTAAAGGGAGAAGGAATACATAAATTGGAAACTACTCCTATGGTGATACACCAAATTTGTTCAAACATGAACAGCTGCTTAACACACAATTTTCAATCAACTAGTAAAAGCTGATATGCACAACTCAATACTCATATGATATTGCATAAATGTTTTATAAGAAAGCTACCATACATACAGTTCTAGAAGGATAATAAATTCTCCTCACAACTAAAACTGTTTGCATCACTAACATAACCTATAACCTGCAATATACACATCTCCTCTGCTTAAAAGTGCTATTAATGAGACAACTAACAAGGAATAAGAGAAACTCACATGTAAATTTATCAATCATTCAACACACTCAATGAAACAGATAACTGAGAAGGTAGAAGTTGCTTTCTTTATTGATCTCCAAAGGTGAAACTGTACATACAATGTCTGTAAATGAGTTACAAAACTCAGTATTCTCCTCTAAGGACTCTCAAAAGTCAGAAAGCATAAAATATGCAAGAACTCCCCAAAAAAGAGGCAAAAATGCCATATATATGAAAACTATAAAGTATCGGCCCTTTTCTTGAGGGTTTACAAAAAATATCAGTTTCTAAGAAAGGTCGACCCTCAGATCTTTTGGAAATAAAGCTAACGCATTCAATGTGCATCCCCTGTGTCCCTGTCGATGTGAAAGATCGCCCTCAGGAGAAGTCTTTAGATTCTTCTGCAGCCACAACATTTACTTCTGGCCCTCGTGGCCACTCTCGAACTTCCTTGAAGAGCTGCCTTGAATGCCCTTGGAGCGTTACCATTAATATCGATCTGCCTTTTGCCAGTAAACCTCATAGCTGTCCCCGAGACTGACGGCTTCTTCTTTTATTCGGCTTTCTTCCTGCTCAAAAACTTTCTGTAGATTGACTTCCCTTGCAAACAGCTTTAAACTTTTCATTTAGATCTCGACACCATTGATCTCCGAGCTGCCCCATCGCCTTTGGTCTCAGGAAAGTCCATGCCGTTTATGCTCTGTTGGTCTCGTTCAGAGGGGGAGTCAAACAGTCAAATGGTTGATGGTTCGCCTTTAGCTCCTTCAGATTGGTTGAGCTCAAGCCACGTAGATTCCAGACGGTCAAAAGTTGTTTCATCAGGATCGCATGTCGGTGAGACACTAATCGTGTCTCCCCGATGCGAGTACACCTCGTAGCAGCTATCGGCAGGACACGCGACAGTCGGCAAGACCCTATATCGAATGCAAAAGTCATATCGATCTCGCCCTCGTTATTGCCTAGACTATCGTTAGAGACACATCGGGTCAGCAAGAGATCTTCAGTCGGCAGGAGGTCATAGCGAACACTAAGAGTCCTACCGATATGTTTTTCCATGGCAAGTTGATCGCTATCGGAAAGACTCTCCATTGTCGGCAAGAGCTTTCATCGAGCCCCTATCGGGTCGGCAAGACCTTATGCCGAAGGAAAACCCCTTTGGCGAGACTTCTTATTTAACTCCTCCTCTTGGCGATGAGTCCCACTGCAGCCAGCTCCCTATCGGCGAGACACCGCCTGTTCGAGACATTACGGCGAACTCAAACCTTTCGCCGAGACCACTCGCTGGGACCACCACTCCTTGTCGGCAAGACCTCCTCGGGTCGGCCAGACGTTATGCCGAAGGCAATCCCCTTCGGCGAGACATCTTTGGGTCGCAGAGACGTTACAGCGAGGCCCACCTTTCTTCGCGATGACATTTCTTTCGGTCAGACTGCGGTTGATCGGCAAGACCTCTTGCCGATGATGTCTTCCTTCGCTGAGACTTCCATCTTTCGGCAAAACCTTAGGCCGAAGGCAAACCATTATACCGACGCCAACTTCGTGAGCTACTGTCGGCGAGACATCCCAAGCGGAGAGATACATAAAGACTCATGGCGATCCGAAAGTCCTGGCGACCGGTGTATTCAAAATAGAACGCACTGCTAGTTGGCAAGACAATAGGAGGGTCTTGCCGACTTTTCCTCTCTGATGAGTTTTTTGTGCCAAAATTGATAGAGGCATGCCTTCCAACAGACCTCCTTGTGAAATATCCTCAGGTGCATGATCTAACCCTTGATGCAAATTCCCCATTTGGCCTTTATGAACACCTGAAACATAGATTGCCTTGCCTGATTGAGGCCGCAGGTGAAAATCGGGCAACAGGAACATTTCTGATGCTATAGTCTTAGATGCCATTAGGAGGGCTGAAAGGCCTTTGGTGCAAACAAAAGAAGAATTGGAAATGGCACTTCGGGGTTCAGCATTTAGTGAAGATTGGGATGCATTGGCAATATGGTCACTATCTATGGGATCTAGGAAACCAGCCCTTGCAAAGCCATGAGATGTCAGTGGGCAGTTGCTTGTGAAGAGAGTTGCTGATATTCCAGCTTTGGAGGCAGCAGACACGGTTGTCAATGTTACTAGGTTCACTAAAGCAACTGTGGAAAGTCTGACCCTAGAGAGGGATGACCTCAGGAATAAATACGAAGAGCTTCTCAGTGAATATGATAGTAGTCAACAAAAGATGGCTATACTAGAATCTGATTTAGCATTTTATAAATAAAGAGGAGAAGTGCAAAGAGAACAGGGTCAGCCTAGCTCAAGCCACCCACCTCCAACGTCTCCAATTGCATCTTCCCAACATTTACCTCATGGTCAGGCCTTAGCAATGGTACGGTATAGTTTGGGATAGGGATCACTCTCAGTAGAGGAATCCAGTAAATCAGGTCCTAGCTCATCTGATGAACAAACAAGGGAGTAGCTTCTTCTGCAAGTTGAGACATCTAAGAAGTTGTTTGAAATGGCCCAAAACACAATGTATGAAAATGTATCAAAAATTGTTCATACTGTCCTGAAGCATCTAAATGAGAAGATCCAGGCTAGATTGAATAGTGTGTATGACAATTATGCCTTGATTATGCGAGCAATAGGATTGTCCCAAAGGGATAAAGAATTGGCCATGCCAATCTTGAAGAAGTGGATCCCAAGAGTTGAAAGACTAAAGTTAATAGTAGTTGGAGTTGGCCAGCATGAAGATACGTATCCTCTTGTGCTCCCAACTTATACATTTCTGTGTGAGTTAAGTGAGCAAAAGTTTCAAGGATATATAGCCCCACTAGAGCTAAAGATAAGAGAATTAATAGCTCAATATGATTTGACAGATTTGTCACCATTGCCAGTTATCCTGGTCACTAATTATGAAATGAAACCATTGCAAGTATGGAAAAGAGAGATGGATGCGGTTATCGACTCCCAGGTGAATGAAGTCTGTAAAGAAGTTGATATTAATATCTTTAATGGTATTTTCGGAAAGTTGATGTTTATTGTCAGCTTTCTAGAGGACTTTGACAAGGAATCCAACTCTGTAATGACCAAGTACTCCCCATATAGGAAGACATTAGATAAAGTTATCGATTTCAACTAGCCATCTGATGAGGAATATGAACAATGGGGAAGAGTATTGGTTGGCCGATTTGGTTTGTAAACATGGATGTGCAACATATAATTGGTCGAGTATTGTATAGGTCTGGTCTTAGAAGTTACAAATGTATAAAGTATATGTTTTACAGGAAAGTATCATCTATTGATGATGTGGAATGCTGACTGAGGTCTAATTTCACTTTTGGTCTATATCATTTTGTCATCTTGCTTGATGAAGTGGACATGCTACAATGAAGAAGATTATCCTTTTTGACATGTGCTTTTTGGAAGACAAAGTTGTTCCTTATAACGAATGTAAATAGTCTTTGTCTTATGTATATTCCCTTCGTTTTGAAGGATGCCAATATATCTAAATTAGGGAATATGTCTTATAGCGGTCCAATTAGAATGTGACATGTGTACATCTGGCCTGAAGCTTGTTTTTGCTCCCTTGTTCTAATATAGGGAATTTAGGGCCATTTGTGTGGGTCTTTTGTTGAATTCTGGAGCTGAATTGTGAAAATTGAGAACACAAAGTGAATATGTTGAGTCTTTTATCTAATGCTTTGAGTCTAGGTAGCATATTTTGTTAAATGTATGGTTTCTGGGCATATCTGAATGATAATGGAGATTTTCCAAGTCTATAGTCTCTCCATTTTGATTATGTATACGAAGTATGAATGAAAATTATGATCAGAGATCATCTCATTAATTGTCATCGTTTCATACTTTGATATGTGTTTTGGTATTAGCTCTTGTTCATAGAACGAGTTAAAATGCTTGAATCAAATCATGAATTCTTATGCAGGGTCAATGGATTTGATAAGTAGTCTTTAGAATTTGGTTACTGATTTGTGAATTGCAAAGTAATATCGCTTAGATCTTGAGTGTCCAGGATTAAATATACCTTATATTTCAATTTGCTCTGACTCCTAGCCCACAGATAATGGCACTCATCCCAAACCCGTCAACTCTTTCTAATTGTTCCAATTACCTGACTTAAGAACAATCTTTTAAATAATCATTGATCTATCTTTAATTTGCTGTAGTTTGTATTGTCTTGTATTCTCGACTTAGGATGTATAATTCATTCAAGGAAATGCCAATTTCTTGGATAATTTCTTCTTATTAGTCATGGGTGAAAATATATCTGCTTGAATATGCAATGTGTATGTAAATTGTTTGAAAGAGTTGTATAATACACATTGTGGGACCACCCTCCCGGGTTTTGCAGAGCCCAAAGTGCAGGAGATAAAGCCATTGGTGCTATATCTCGTTCATTGGCCAATTATCTTGCAGGTATTCGAGAATTGAGTCTGGCAAACTCATAGGTATCTGCCTGGATCTGATTGGTTTGTTAAAAACAACCAACACCCCTATTAAGAGAGGAGAAGGCCATGGCTTCCCCTGACTAGTGCATCAGCCACCAGCAGTCTTTCAGGAATGCAACAGCTCTGGAACAAGCAAACCCAAGCAATGTGGAACAGAAAGATTTATGCAAAACCATTCCAAAAAGAGAATAGTAAGACCAATCTTCTTGACAAAAATGTAGATTGGATGCTTCTGAACATCTCCTTAAAAAATCAGCTTCTTCCTTGAAGAAATAGAACAAAGACTGGATGCTGAAGGAAAGAGCTCTGATTTGTTGATTTGTAGGGGCATTCCCAAGACCCAAAACACTCAAGATTTGGATTCAAGACAACTACAAGCCCATGGTATAGTGGAATCATTGATGATACCCAAAGGATATTTCATGACATTCTTCACAACAGAACCGGAAAATGAGAGAATCTTGGTAAGCGGACCATGGTTCTTCAACAACTTTAGGCTCTTTATAAAACATTAGGTCCCTTCTTTTAACCTAATTGAAAATCTCCCAAGCCAATTTCCTTTCTTGGTATGGTTACCACTTCTTGCAAGTAAATACTCACAGAAGCAAGCATTGCAAAAGGCAGGAGCAACCCTCAGAGAATATATATAATATCCTTCTACATAACATGAAATAGAAGAGTCTTGAACTATGCATAAATATCATAAATATGTGTTAATCTAGATGTAGACAAGCCACTCCATACTAGGATGGTACTAGATCTAGATGAACTAGAATGGGAATTTAGCCATTTGATTATGACAACATCCCTCTTTGATGCAGAACCTACCATGACCATGGCCATCTAGCAAGAATATACCCACTTTTGGCAAATCAGAAAGCCAGTGATTCATCAAAAACTAAGAGCACCTTCAACAACTGTCACCTGCAAATGAGAGCCATGCTCAACTACAGAACACTCAGAGCAAGTTTAGCTGAGCCTACACTAGAAAAGGCATGGATAAAATATGACAAATACAAAGATCCCTTCAATGAATCCTTCACTACTTTGGACACATTGCAGAAACAGACCATGGAGAAACTCAAATTGAAATAGAGAAGTTGAACCTACCTAGAAAGCCAACATTAGCAATCCTCATACTCAAGACACCAACAATTAGATTTCCTTCAAGGCACAACCAAAGCAAAAGGACAATAAAGATCCAAAGGACAGCAAGGGGGAAATATCACATTGTACTTTATTCCAAAACCAATCAGAAGGGGGATAACAGAAAAATTGAAATCTACTTCTAACCTCCTTCAAGAATCCCCTACAGAAGGTCCTAGCAGTAAAAAGGCTATAGAAATTCGGACACCCAAGATTGTAAGCAATGTTAATGAGGATCTAGATATGGTGGATCTCATGTTCACACAATAGTGATTTTTTTTCATGGAATATAAGGGGGATAGCTGCCCCTAATGAGCAACACAGGATATATTTTGGCATTGAAGATCTATTAGAATAATATTAGTTATAGCTAGAATGAGTGGTATCTTTAGTTATAATCATGTAACTACCATTTGATGTAACTGCCATCTATTTTTAGTTTGTAGCTACTTTCTATTTTTAGATACTTTTAGGAGGCATAATATTTCCACTTGCTAGAGAGCTTTCTATTCATGGAAGAATATCAATTAGATTGAATGCACATCAATCAATTTGTATTGAATTTTTTTTCTGTATGATGACTCACACCCACTTGAACCTTCCATTTTTAAGAAATTTTCACAAAGAATTAGCAATTGGTTGCAAAGATTTTTTAGGCTATATGCTATTATGTAATGTCCCAAACTGAATTTTCATTTCATGGCAATTTTTCAATGTTAATCCAAGAAACTTCACACCTTTTGAACACCAAGATTCTAGGATGGGTAGGGTGAAAGCATATGGTTAAGATTATGAATAATTGTAAAGGGCCTCACAATTAAAAAGTGGTTTCTTAACCCCATGCCAACCTTAAATGCTGAAGAACAAACTTGAAATTTCGGCTCAACCAAACACTTGGATTTTACTCACTTTATTAATGTAATCCCTCACGAGGTTTCTGTCATTCTTAAAGGGATTAAGGTGCAAATGGAAGGGAAAGAATTAAACATTCCACACAGTTGGCATAGATTGCTTTGTTCAGAAATGGAGATACAACTCCTGTCAGGGGCAGCCCTTCATTCTTGAATGTTGTTGCTCTCCAACAACAATTTGACCCCACAACAACCTTGGTGACTTGGATCCCTGTGAATGGTAAAGAGGACAACCTGCTTAAATATATAGTCCAAATAGGCTATGAAATGCCCGATTGGAGAGTTAATTAGTGGGTTTTCAACAGGTGACACCATCATCAAATGATTTTCATACAAGGGATGCCAATGATATCAATTGGATCCTTTCACAGGATCTAGGTAATCTTCTATATCACTTTTTGTGCACTTATTATGGCAGATTCAAGAGGTCTTGAAGAATTGTCATCTCTCCTTGGGGAACTAAATTTCTGTCATAATGAAGATCGGAAGTGTAAGACTTCTTCCAAAAACTAGAAAGGGATCCATTCCCTATTGTCAATGCAAATACCTAAAGTTAACAGTGCCTACTGAACTTATAACAGAATAAAGAAGAGTATTGCTGCTAAAAAAGACAAAAAATGACTCTAGAGGAGATCAATGGAAAAATTTCTAAAAATGACTGCCATATTTCTATAATTCTTGATGAAGTATGCAAGAATGAGAAGTTTCCAACTTTCAAGGTAAATGAAGTTGCTCAGATTGCCATCTTTGCGTTCCACGAACAACATGCTAAAAGAGGTAAGACAGCTCGCCGCTTGTCTTTAATACCCATTGACTCTAATTTTGGCTTTGTTTGTGCCCAGCCTTTTAGGTGAACTCAGCTTGTGAAGTCATCACGATGAAATCATGTATCCCCAATCTACTCTCCTCTAAGCATCTTGCTCTTTTCCTCCTACCTTAGCCACTGTTGAACCAGCCATTTACCATCCCGCATCTTAACAACTACTTTATGTTGTGGGACAAGAGACCTTGACGAAAAATTCCCACTTTAACACAAGATAGTGGCTCTTGAAATCCTAATACTGAGGATAGTCCTGCAACACAACCCGAATGCAATGAGGCCAATATCCATTTTTCTTTGGTCAATATTAATGTTTCTTTTCAAGATCTCATCAAATCATGCACATATAAAACATGGAGCAAAGTAAATTATCATGATTCTTTCAATCCGATGATCAACAATCTTCAAGGAATGAAGGATAATCAGAGAACAATTATCAGATGCCTGAATAATCAAGAGGAAGAAACTGCAATTCTCAGTCACTGTTATCAAAGTATGGCATGAGGGGGTGTTTAAACAACAATTCACGGTCTGGACTGCAAATGATTGGTAGGCTGGTAGCTCAGTAGTAGAGCAGCCCAAAGCAAACGAGAGGTTCTAGGTTTGAGCCCTAGATTGTCGATGGAAATTTACAATTTAGCTTGGATATAAAGATTTCTTACTGTAACTGCAACGATTCAAGCTTTGAGGATTCATTTCCCTGTTCATATTATTCTATTTGGCCATTTTGGGATATCTATTCTTTGTAGATGTGTGCTCTCTTACAATAGTTGTAAAAATATATTACACATCATAAATTTTTAAATGTTATATTATATTGAACATTGAGCAGGATGTCTCTAAAATTCTAAATTGAAAATTTGGCACAGGAACTGTAACCTTTGATAGTAAAAGTGTGTCAACCAGTTGATATAGAATGATGGATTTTGGTTTTATTTATGTAATTGACAGTGGTTAGGGAGTACATAATATATAATTTCTTGTTGCTTGCATCAAATTGGCAAACTCAGATGTCTTGATAAAGCTCCAACTCACCTAACTTGATTTTTCTCATGTAGGACTCAAGTGCTTTGATTGAAGCTCTCTCTACAAAACCAGAATTTTTGAGGAACAAGGTAAGTAGTGTAAGATGGAATTTGCAATACATGAGAGATGGAGGGTCAATGAACCATTGCATATTAGTCATTTACTTCTTTCATGCATTATAAAGTTAGCTGTTTTTGTTGTTATATCTGAAATGGAACAAAATTGACACATGAACTAAAAAAAGCACAAAACTTGTAAGCATCAACATATTGTTATTAATATTCCATGTAAAACTTTATCACAAACACTAAACACTAACCAAATGTAAATTCTTAATATGAAATTTACTTCAACATTCCCAGCAAATGAAGTGAGTCACTACCACATTAGATCAATTATTTTGATGTGTTTTCCACATTTGAGCATTGAAATTGACCAACAATTGGAAAAAAAATGTGGGGTTTTTTTTTTTTTTTGACTCAAACATAATTTTGATACTTGCCTTCTGCGGAAAATTCTACATATGCAATAAACATGGACATTTTGATCTATAAATGTCGAAAATTTCATTGGATGAGCGACGTGTAAAATACCCCCTTAGTTTTTTCCCAAAAAAATTGCACAACTTGCACCCATTAGCATTCGCCAAAATGCAATGAAAGCCAACTAGAAGCAACCCTTCACTTTTTGACTACCCAAATCCTGGAAAGGGCAAGGTGAGAGCATATGGTCTAAGGGGATCTGATTGTACTAATAAAGCTGGAAGTAACAAGTAAGCTATTGGCAGCAAGCCAAACAATAGAGAAAGTAAAATACTTGGCAGAAAGCCAACCACTTCCACTTCTCAGTAGGCTACAAGAAAGTAAATCAAAGTAAAGCACTGTAATGTCCCCAATTTAGCCCTACACTCTTCATTTGGATTTAGCCTATTTCCGGAAATCTGTAGGCTACTCAGATGTGCAAATTTAGGGTTTCCACTTTCAGTAAGTCTTGCTTCCAACTCAGTTCAGTTTTCTGTTGGTTTTGAGGTGAACTTACTATTTTTGGCATTGGCTATTTTTAGTAAGTCTAATTTTGGCAGTGGCATCATCAGCAGTTCAGCTCAGGTTTGTTGTCCCTAATTTTTGACTTGTTAAAAATTGGGATAACCTATCAAAATTTTGATAAAATTTGAAGATTTTCTCTTCTAAGGCACGTTTTACGAGGTGCAAAGATTGGAAGATCTCAATTTTAAGTCTATAATCCTTTGAGTTATCACTTTTTACGCATTCTCGTCCGTTTTTGTTAAATTCTGAGTCATTTTTAGTGTATTTTTGGTTAATTTCGGGTTTTTCTGACATCACTGGAAGTAGGAGATTTTGAGCTTCACTGCAAGTCAATAATAGGAACTTTTTGGTTATATTGCAAGTATAGGAACTTTTTAAGTCCATTACAAGTTACTTTTTCATTTAAGTTACTTGCAATGGCTTTTAAAAATTCCGATTTCATTTAAATAACTTGCAAGTGCCTCAAAAAGGTCCGACCTTTATTCTTTTTCTTTTGTTTTGCTTGCAAATAGGTGAAAAAGACCCGAATTTCTTTTGTTCTACTTGCAATAGCATGTAAAAAGCCCGATTTCACTTGTAAAGTGATTAAAAAGGTCCGATTTTAGTCAAATGCTTGCAATATCATTTTGAAAAACCCGAATTTATTTAAAATGCTTGCAATATCATTAAAAAGGTCCGATTTTATTAAAAGTAACTTGCATTTGTCTTTGAAAAGCCCGATTTTATACTAAGTCATTTGCAAATACCTCAAAAGACCCGATTTCATGTTGAATCACTTGCAAAGAGCTCTCAAAAGTCCGACGCCATTCCTGATCAGAACAGTTCGAGTTCTATTTCATTTGTCTTCCTTATTTCAAGCAGATTTTATAGATCTAGGAGTTTTTAAATCGGGCTTTCAGCTGTTAATATTCAAGTCTTTTTCTTTGCTGAGTTTGCAAATCGCGCCTAGGGTTTCTTCTTCTTCTTTGTCTGCAATTTTTGCTACTGGTATGTCTTCTTTTCTTTCTTAGATTCTTGTATATTGTTTTTGTCAATATTTTAATGCCTTTATTAAAAACGTTTTTACAAAAACGTGCTTTTTCCATTCGTTTTCATCTTTCAATACATGAAAACGCGTTTCTCTTAACTGCCTTCATATGCTTTAATCATTATTTTCTTTTCAAAATGCATTCGTTATTTTGTTTGCTCCTTGCATTTTCTGTTAAAGAAAAAAGTGTTTTTCTATGGAAACGACTTTTTCTTTCATTCCATACGCGTTATTCTCTACTTTTGTTGAGAACACGTTTCCCCTCCATACGCCCTCCATTCCATATGTCTTCAGCTGAGAATTATGTGAAAGCGTTATATTCTTTTAACATTTTTCTCCATCACCTTTCCATGTATCTCCATTTGCAGATTTAGCTGTATCTTTAAGATATGTTTTTCTTCATTGTTTATTCCCATCTCATTTGTCCATTATATGCTTTCATTCTCTTCAGCTGAGAACGCATTTTCCATTTGCATATACCCTCCATCATTTCATTTCTTTACATCTCCTTTCATTTCATAGTCACTTGCCCTTCCATTTTATAATTCCATTACCATTTTCTGAAAATAGAAAAAGAAACAAAAAAAATGATGATGTTTTTAGAAGCAAATCGGGTTTTTGTTTATCTATTACAAGTTGGAAATTTCAATATAAAATGCAAGTTGAAAATTTTCTACTTTTACTTGCAATGACCTTCCAAAATTCCGAAATGTTCTTTCACTTGTAATGCCTCTTCCAAAACCCGAATTGCAAGTAAGTCACTTGTAATGAATGTTCTATGCTAAGGAACAGTCATACAAAGTTGCAGACCTGAACATGAAGATTTGAAGAATGAATTGGTTTTTCAAGAGGGAAAATCCACACCGTCCTTTCCATTACCATAATTCCCAATACAAAAGAGAGTTAGTTCGTGCATATATAACTAATGTTGAAACAATCTTGTAGATGGTTTGTGGAGGAGAAGCGGGAAAAGATTGGAAAACTGAGAGAAGACACAACAAAATGGTCGAGTTTTGACACTTTTTGATTAGCGGTTAATGAAGAGAAGCAGCAGCAGTCCTCAAGTGCAGACTTTCAGGAGTCTTAGAAGTAAAAGATAGATCATAGATATGTGCAAGGATAACACAAGAAAGCTAGACAAAGATCTATGAAGAGTAAAGAATAATTGAACAAAATGAAGGACATTCATGCCAAGAGAAAGTGATGATATTTCCAAGAGATCTTTAAAAAGGATATTCTTCATCAAAAGATCTTCTTACCTATGGAAATTAGTAACATGCAAAGGCAGTCCTATACAGGTCTATTGAGATAGGACGGTGAATCAAGACATCTTAGAATTGTGAAAAAGAAAAGACAGTTGATTAAAGAGCAGTTTGTAGCAACATGATGACTTCATCGATAGAGGATGACATATAATTTACTTCTGTTATGTTTTATGTATTTTGTTTTGACAAGTTACATGTGAAAGCAAAAATTGTAATTGCAAGTGTTTCTTTCACTTAAATTTTTGTAAAATATAATTACATGTAATCAAATTACAAGTCAAACTACAATAAGACTTGTAATTTGGAATAAGTCAATTGCAAGTAGTTGGTGGTTGAGAGAATTTCTCAAGTTAGTTGGGATCCTCCCACCTTTTTCTCCTGACCTCTCTCCTATAAATACTTGAGAGGGTCCTTTGTAAATATGTATCTTTTTGGCAAGCAAGAAAATTATGTAGAAATTTGTACTCATAAAGACTTTGAGCTTTATAGTTATAAGTTGATCTTTTTCAAATAATATCAAAGAGTTACAGATTTCAGACTTTGTGTTGAAATCCTACTTTGCATCCATTGTGTTCTTATGTCATTTTGGAGCATTACTTTGTGATTATTTGAAGTTTGTAGAAGATTTCTAGGGAGAGCTTCATAGTTATAAGTTGATCTTTTTCAAATAATATCAAAGAGTTACAGATTTCAGACTTTGTGTTGAAATCCTACTTTGCATCCATTGTGTTCTTATGTCATTTTGGAGCATTACTTTGTGATTATTTGAAGTTTGTAGAAGATTGCTAGGGAGAGCTTCAATTAAAATATTTTCAGACTTTGTGCTATCAATAATGAAGATTGAATTCATAAATTAGAAGTTAAGAAGAATTGCAAGTCTTTGTGCTTGTAACGATTCCCATTCATAATAGTTAATAGATACATCATATTTTCAGACTTTGTGCTATCTTATGCTGTATATTATCATTAGAATTATCTTTTAAAAGGGTAGATAGGATTGCATATTTTCAAGACTTTGCGCTTGAGGTTGTTTTCTCGTCCCGAAGGAAGTGACAGAAGTCTTTGAGCTTTCAGGAAACTTCATTTCCTTTCTATAGAATTTATTGCAAGTTGCTGTTAAAGTTTATTTAAAAGTCCATATTACTTTTTCTGCGAAGAGAAAAGAGTTTAATCTCTCCTGAAACAAGAGGAAAGATTATCGTTCTACCCATATTTGTTTTTAGTTATTTAGATAGGGGGAGCCTTCCCTTAAATAGGAGAGTTTAACTCACACACTGTGTTGAAATCACCATTTTGCTAAACCTCCTAAGTTTACAAAATATTCAACCAACAAGGTCATCATGCTATTTTTGGCAATCCATCATTTTATGCTATTGTTATGCTGTCGAAATGACTTCATGAATTTGGCTTCGAGGAATGCTTACCTCCTAGCATTTGTCCAATTTCGTGTTTGAAAGATAACACCTAGTTGGTTTTGTGGCTGCTTCTCATCCAGACTAGTAGATTGAGCTTATTGGTTGAAGAATTTTGGAGATATTTTTAGTTTTAAGTTGTTGGTTTAGTCATGGCTGCAAGGCGAATTTGTATACAACTCCAAGGGTAAATTTTATTTGCACATGGGTACTGGTCCCTTCTTTTTATATGCTTGAGGCGTCTCTTTTTGTACAAGGGCAGATTTTATAATGAAGTGTATGATTTTTAAAGTGAGGTCGACCCTCTCATAGGGCCGCACCATGTAACTAATGCTTTGGAATTCGTGTTGAGAGTTTTGTTTAGTTTGGAGCTTGGAAATTGATTGTCTCATGGTCGCCTAGCCCTTGAAGTGAAGAACTTTCAGTTTGGTAGGAGTTTGCGAAGTGTGGTAAGAGATTTGTCCATTTTGGTGATTTGTAGGTTGCTGGTTCAGAATTTCAGTTTGCAGATTTTTATATCAGTTTGCTTCAGTTTTCTGATTTTGGTTTCAAGTTTCAAAAATTGAGAGATTATCAAGTGGGAAATCTTCTAGTTCATTGTGCTTTGTAAAGATTGTAATAACACTTGAAAATTGCAGTGTTTTTTCATTGTAAGACTGTAAACAGTAGTACTGTTCCAGTCATTTAGATTGCTGCATATTTTAGTGTTAAATTTCATACATTTGTAACCCCTGGATGGTTTACCGCCAGTGTGGAGAAAGAACAATTAATCTCTCTTTAATCACCCACTGAAAAGTGGCGAATTCCCACTCATAAGTGGATGCCTGCCACAGCGGATGGATTTGTTTGCATTGTAATGTCTTCCCCCCACTAATCAAGTGGTAGAGTGGAATTCTCTCATGGCTGGTTCACCGCCTATTTACATTCGACTGTAATTTACTTTCCAGTTATTGTTCAATTTCCTCCACCATATGCTATCACCTTGCCTTCTAAAGGATCTTGGTGAACATTCTTGATATTGAGTGGATTTAATTTGAATATCATTTTGGTGGCTAATGCTAATCTATTAGCGTAGTGCTGGTTTGTGTTTTGTAAATCTTGGAAAAAGTTGGTTGTCATATTTCAGTTTTACAAGCCCGCCAGACATGTGGCCGCCGTGACTCATCCAACCGCGCATGGGGACATTACAGCCTGCCACGCTCCGAGGGTCTCAACCTCGAGACCTTAGCTCTGATACCACGAAACTCCAACCACTACACCAAAAGACCGGCTTGATAGTGAGGGCGGCTACCCAGGGTGTTAAGGGTGGCAACTAGGGAGGAATCTTCACCACCGAAGCCACCACCAGAGAATCTGGGGTCTTACACAAGCCTGCCAGACACGTGGCCGCCGGGACGCATCCAACTGCGCACGGGGACATTACAAGCACTTGGCGGCATAGTCAGCCACTTCCACTTTTCAGCTGGCAACAAGGAATGAAGGAAAACTCAACCACTTATTCAATGGGAGTGTAATACAAAATAACTGAATGTAAATAGCTGATTGGTACTACCATATCAGTGTTACAATGATTGCCAGAAACATGATAAGATGATGAGAACTACTCAAAAAGAAAGCCTATTACAAAATAGATCGATCCCTGCAACATATGATCAGTTAGGCTTCAATAAACAAGCAAGTACCAAACACCCCTTCAAATGCTCGTATCTTTCCAACCGCTCAACGAAATGACCCCAAATTTGTTGCAAAGTGAAGAGCAGACCTAGGCAACCAAGAGCAAGTATCAAGCTGCCACAAACAAACTCAAATATAATTGGCACACACTCCAATGCACTCCCAGCCAAAGTGTACGGCCCCCAAGGTGGGCGACCTGCCTTTAAAAATCAGATACTCCGCCTTAAATCGCCAAACTTGGAAAGAATGGGTGCCCTAGCATGAGAAATCCATTAAGCCAACGCCCACAAAAAAATCTTGTCTCCTCAGATCAGTACGAGCAAAAATGTGCATCAGCCATACACAAACCAGCAACATGAAAATTGATAAAGCACTCCAAAATGATCACCAATTTGCTAACTAACACAAACCACACCAAAAAATGCTAGAAAACATCAAACCCAACAAATACGGAAAGTATAAAAGAAGCCATCACCAATGAAATCTCCATTCCCTCCAAAAGAGATGCCACCCTTGAGCATTATAAAATACTAATAAAAAGTCTTTTTAACCATGACTTGGGCGCCCAACTTGAAAAGGCATAAATTAAACCTTTGAAATGCATTTATCTCCAACTCTGGCATCCAAATACATGAGGTCCAATTTTTAAAACAATTTAAGTTATGTTGCCTAGGCGTGGGGTCCAAAAAGCAACATTAAAATATAACACAACTTAAGTTATTAACCTTTCCTTTTTTGAACTCCAAGAATACTAGAGAAGCCATTGTCAAAACTGCATTGCCACACTGCCAAAAATAGTAACCAAGTGTTGAATTGCTGCCAAACCACAATGCCAAAAATAACACTGACTAAAAATAGCATACTTCTAAAAATAGTAAGCGACTCCAAACACCTTTTTAAAAAATTCCGTGTAGTTGTCGTAACTTACTATAAATAGTAAGTTTAGAAATAAGCTTTGCTAAAAATGCATGTTATTGCCCACCAAAGCTCTCTAAAAACCTAGAAAGACCCAAAAAACGTATTGGAAAACTCCTTCAACAAACTCCTGAAAAGCCAAAAAGATACCTCCAAGAAAATTGGAAACCCTAAAAGCTGCCTCCAACTAGCCTACGAGCCTTCCAATAGCCTAACGGTCTCATAAAGGACTAGTGCTGAGAAGGGGACATAACAATCCTCCCTCCCCAAGATTGCTTGTCCTCAAGCAATTGCAAGTCTGGATGCTGCAAAATTTGCTCATCCTCCCAAGTAACATCCTCAACTGATACATTCTTTAAAATATTAAATTATTTACAATAATATAACCTTAGCCATTACCACCTATTTCCTCTAAAAACCTATTAATTAATTAATTAATCCTAAATTTATTAATTAATTATGCCTCATTAACCTCCACTTAACCTTTTCTTCAATTTCAAATTCACCACTTGCCACGTGTCACTCCCCCTCACATGCTTGCTTCTCCATTTACCCAATAAATCCTCACCTCCTTTTCATTAAATCCACTAAAGACAAATTTCACTTTTTAAGTTGACTTTGTATGGGGCCATCTCTCTCCTCTCCATAAAATCTAATTTTAAATTCCACCTCTCTTGAGATGAATAAAAAGTCAAAGATTTGCCTCTCTTGAGATCCTATCACATTCTTCCAAAATCATATCCAATCATTCTCATCAATGCCTCCATTCTTTTTTAGCCCTCACATGACACTTGTCCCCTTCCTCTTGCTTGAGAGCACCTCTCAACATGAGCCATTCATCTTGTTGCAAGATCTTAGCCCTCCATCCATTTGAGCCTCTTTTGTAAATAGAAGCTCTCACTATCTATTTTCATCAAGTACATTTGCTATAACAACATTATGCTGAATATCCGTAGAGCAATCCACATTTCTATAGCTATTTGTGAGAATATCAATAAGCTTTTGGGTCATGCTTATTTAGCTCAATCATGGAGTTGAAGATGTTTTGAGGTGAAAGATTGTGTGTTTATGCATTCTATCTTGTTTATTGCACTTCATTTCATTTTCTTTTCCTCATTATTAAATAATAATTAAAATCAAAATTGATGGACAAACTACAAGGTTTGACAATATGAAATTTTTAGATTTCGACATGACAGTTTATGATTCAGTAAAAAATGATTATTTCTGATTTCATTTTGACACACAAATGATTGATTTATTGATGAGGATAAATGATTATGTTAGACAATCAAGTTTCAGATTGCATACAACACTTTTAAAATGCATAATCATAACCTATAAAACTATGAAATGACATGATTACATTTGTTATTTTGTTAGTGTTTTTTTTTTAATGTTATCTAAAATATATTCTCTTGAGCTTTCAGTCTAATGTCTTGTTGAATGTGGTCCATTCCTAATAAAATATATTTTTGGAAGTCATTCTTAATATGATATTTAATGTACAATTAGACATTTGATGCTAGACTAATTTAGGATTTAAAATGCTATGGACATATTTGCAGGCTTCGGAATCCAGCCTAGTAGTTGACTATAAAGATTGGCAAATACCCCTTGGTCGTCGATTTAGGTTAGAAGTTTGTTTTCCTATATTCTTGCATAGCTGATATATGCCTTTTGTAAGGTTATAGGAGATTGTTTTAAAATGTTTGCAAGGAGATAAAAAAATACTTTCCAAGAAGTAATATTTTTAATTTGATAAAGAGCAAAATCTAATTGTTCTTTGCTTCTTTAATTTGTTCACAACATAAAATCCATCAAGCAAGGAGAAAAAAAAGGAGTTTAGAAGTGTAAAGGATCATATCAAAATAGGGGAAAATGTGCGATAATGATTTTAAAATAAAAATGCAAACAGTATAAGGATTATGAAATATCCCAGTCCTGATAGGATATTTGCTATCTGTAACTGCTGCTATTTGAATTTATAGGATGTTTGCTATTTGTAACTGCTGCTGTTTGAATTTTTTTTGGTTTTTTTGTGTTCTTTGAGAAGTTTTCCAGGAATGCAATAAAATGAAATGAAATGTATATACAATTGCAGGGTAAAGGAAATATTGGAAAACAAATACTCTAATATATCAAATCAGATTTATTATAACTTTGCATATACAATATGTTCATACCTGGTAGCCAGAGTGAATATTTTTGCAAATCTGATATCTTATGATCAGCAACCAGGATGCTAGTAAAATGGAACACCCTTCATCAAACCCTTAGAATCCACGCCTTGAAATTGGGACCAAGTAATCCTCTAACCATTTCGCTTGAATGAGAGCAGAAATCTTCACTAATCCCTAGGCGTTTAGACCAAGAAGCTCACACGTGCCTGTCATGTCCCCAACATTTGCAACCAATCAACTAAATAGAATAGATATCAAAATTTTAAAGTTTTAAAATATTATTACAATTATCACGGATAATATGGTAATAATATTATATCACTGATAATATTATATTTATAATAGTTTCATGTAAATTATTAACAATATAATATTACTATACTAAGCATCTTAAATGGATATATATATATATATAAGTACATCAAAATAAGAAACATTAATATAAAAAATATATAGTATACACCAAAAGGTTTATCGGGCCCTGACCAAGGTAATTGACTTTAGGAGAATTCAAACTTATGGCCCGCAGCAAGAAATATTGCACTGAGCCAATTAATTGGAATTATCGATAAAGACAAGCGACTCTCCAAGCAGCTGATAGATGACGAACTTGAGAAATGATTTATATATGCCCGTTGGAACCGTGGGCTTGAAGACTATTATTCCTGTTGTACCCAAACCAATTTTTTTTCTTCACTAAGGCATTTTGCTAAATATAGTCTTAAACTAGTCAAAGTGATGTCAAAAGGTGATTTTGGGGCTTTTTGAATATGGAGCTTATGTCAGTTTCATGTCAAACTGATACTAAAGAATTTTGAGAAAAGTGAAAATCTGAAGGAAAGTCATCAAATTTTTCTAACTCTAGAGAGGGGAGCACCTTTTCAAAAAGGCGCCCTATCTTTTAAGGGCTCTGATCCTGTTTTTAGGGTTTGTTACCTCCAGCAAACATTTGTCCGACATCACTTCAATTTCGCAACGAGCTATCAGGCCTGTCAAACAGACCTGTTTTGCTCAAGTTACGAGAGATACAACGGAAAATGAGAAGAACAAAAAATGACTAACACTAGAGGGAAAAGAGCAGCTTTTGAGAAAGGTACTCATCTTTTTGAAGGGTTAAATGAAGGTTTTTGACTAAATGCCACCTAGGATGTTTGTCTCACATCTGCTCAGGCTTCGCAATGCATCTGTTAGTGGGTGAATCTAAGTTGCTGGATTGCCTGAGCTAGAGGTCAAACACAGGGTAAAATCTTGGTCAAAATATCAAGGAAAAAACAAAAGAGCACATTTTCAAAAAGGCACTTGAGCTTTTGGAGCCTTTAATGCCATCTTTTTGGTGATCTCAGGTTTTCATCCTGTCCATGTTGCATTCATCTCTCCATTGCCTGTCTCCGTTAGGTCAGAAGTTGTCTTGTCAGCTTGCAGTCGGAGTTTTAGTGATATTTTGGCCAGCTGAGAAAATGGCCATCTCTGGAGCAAAAAGAGCACCTTTTCAAAAAGGCGCCCTTGTTTTTCAACCTTCAGATGTTGGAATTTGAAGAAATGTTGTCTTGGAACTATCGTGTGGAATGAAGTCAGCTCTGTAGTGATCCAGTTATCCAGTCCTGAAACTTTGTCAGACATAAGTTATGGAGGATTCAGTTTTCCCTTCGTACGAGATGAAGATGGAGAAAATTTGGCCGAGTCTGAGGAAAAGCGCAACTTTTGCAAAGGGCGCTTGGATTTTTGAGCCCTCAGATCTTAGTTTTATGGTTTGCAGTCTCAAGGAGTCTTTTGATCAGTTTTTGTCCTGCTCTGCAATGCAACTGTTAGCCTGTCAATTGGTGAGGTCGGTCAGCCAGTGTCAGGGATTGAACAGAGGCCCCGGAAGAGGTTCAAAATCCAGTTTTCATGAAAAATGGTTAAGTTTGGAGAAAAACGCCAAAAGTCATAGTTGATTTTTCAAACTCAAAATCACATGTGCGCCTAAAAGAGGAATTTTGAATATTATTTAAATATTTGAATTTCGACTTTCAGTTGAAGAGAACGATTTCTGGGTTGTCATCGCCAGTTAACATCTTTGCATGTTGAGTGCTTTTTCAGTTTTGCATGTTGAGTTAATTGATTTGCATGTTGAGTTAACTGACTTTCCATGTTGAGTTATTATTTTGCATGTCCACTTAACTGAAGTGCATGTCGAAAACTCAACTAAAGCTTGAATGCATGGCGCATATTTGGATTTTTGTGAAGTCTTTGAAGATGGCGCTTTAATTAGGACTTTCAACTGAAGTCTCTAAAGATGGCGACTTAGTTAAGATTTTTAACTAAAGTTTCTAAGCATGGATCTTCAGTTGAAAAGCATGGCGCCCTAGTATGGATTTTCAACTGAAGTCTTAAAGATGGCGACTTTTAGTCTCAAAGATGGTGCCCTATTTAGGGCATTTTTAGTCTTCAGTTAACTGTTTTAAGAGCCAATCATTGGCTAGGCATGGATTTTTTGAGGTCCAATCACAAGCCAAGCGCCATTTTTAGGTTTGCATGCATTTATCACAATTTTGGTGATGAAAGTTTATTTATTTAGACTTAGGCGTCCATTATTCTTCATCCCAAGTTAAGAAAAATACATTTTTCTTGAGCAAACAATGATTTGAAGGTGCTACAGGTGTCAGATTTCAGTGTTCTTCGTAGCAACGGATTTAGTTTGTTCAGAAGAAGAATATTCCAGACTTTGTTTTCAATTTGCATGTAGGTTACATCAAATTCAAGTCAGAGATAGGTGAATTCTACAGAAGCAGAACAAATAAAACCTTCTTTCTTCTGTCTTATTTCTTCTATTTCTCATCTTAGGTACTTTCTACGCATGTCAAAGAAAATCAGCAAATTTTTAGAGTTTGATCATCTGGGTTCGCATACTTCAACATTAGCAGCAAAACCCATGTCTTAGATTTTTTTTCCGAGAAAATTGCCCCGTAGCTTTATTCTGAAGCTTTGTGCTTTTTTCCGAGAATCTCTTTGCATGTGGGTTTGAAACTCAATTTTTTGAATTTTTATTGATCTGGGTTGTCTTAGAATTTGATTCTGCACAAAACCCACGTTTCAGAAAAATTCCGAATTTTATTCTCGCCATAAGCTATTTTTAGCCTTGTCCAGAGATTTTCAGCCTTTTCGAAAAGTTGTCCGAATATATTCAACTTCACAGTCAAAAGTCTTCATTTTCAAAATGCAATTCAATCTCATAGATTATAAAACCAAATAAGTCCTTATACATGATTTTGTTAAAACTTCAGACACAGACTTAGGTCATGTCTATCCAGTGGTTAACCTGAGCAGTTTGGAGGGTGTTAGCAGCAATACATTGAAGAATCTTGAACGTTCCGGGTTGCTAGCAGCAACATCTATTCCCGTCACCGCTTTTGATCTCGAGTTTGTTCTTGCTTGCATCAAGCATTACGACTCGTCTTCACGACAAATCAGATCAACTGATGGGAGAGTCATCTATAGTCTTAAGCCAAAGGATGTAGAGAAATGCTTTGCTATACCTTCTCGTTCAAATAATTTCACTGTGGTTATTGAGGCCTGTGAGAAGATATGGGATGGAGATCAAGAATGTTCACAGAGAAAGGTTGCTTAGAGATGGTTGAAGGTTCAAAAGACTAACATGCCTAAAAAGGTTGGTCGTGGTGAATTCAAAGACGAGGTTGCTGTTTTGATAACTCTGCTCAATCGAGTTACAGGTCAAGAAGATGCTAGTACTTTCCGACCATGGATGTTTTACATCATTTCTAGGATCCTTGATGGCACAAAACATTTTGACTGGGCTCTGTTGATTAGCGATTGCCTACATCAGCAGATTACTGGATTTCTCAGGTTTCATGAGTTTCACATGGTGTCTTACTTGGTCTACTTAGTTGCATCTCAAGGCAGCTATAGACACCTAAAAACTAATGGGACTCTTGGTGTTTAGCGTGTTCACGAGTACTACTCTCAGTTAGAATTTTCTAAAGCTGAACAGGATTTCCGAGTAGTGAATGATCACTTTTCCATGAGGATAGTTAGAGATCTTGACAATGAAATGCACATCCGGATTTCTGTAGAGGCAAAATCAGCGATGGAGACTTGGGAGGATTGGTTTATCCAATTCCCTACTTTCACATACATCCGGGTTTATGTATAAGTTGGAGAGCCTCTAATGTTACCAAGGTACCCTTTAGACAAGATCATCTTCATGGAATTTCTCAGACAAGTTCACGTTCACTCCTTTCTTCGCAGTCGTCATAAGTCTGCAGCTTCCTTTCCATTCGGATTGGGTATTTTCACATGCAGAACTGCGGCAGATGCCAGGTATATGTCAACTGAGATGGAGAGATTCAAACTCAAGTCTCATACTGAGAGGCGTTCCTATGATCCTTTGGGTCATTATGCAGCCAGGTTGGAGTGAGGGATTGCACATAAGCCAACACTTGAAGATTTCTGGGCTAATTGCAAGGATGAATTCGAGGTTCGTCGTCGTTACTATTGTAGACTCACTGTTACTCAGCTCTCTGATTACCTATCAGAGAATGTTGATGGTCTATCAGATGATGATGGAGAGGTTCTTCTCAATTCATATGTCAAGGATCAAGTTGCTCGGCTGCCACTTCGCTCACCAGATTGGTATGCTAAGGAGAATACTTCTATTGAGGACGTGTCTAGATCAGTTATCAAGACCAGCAAGCAGTTCTTGGAGAGTAAATGAAGGCGAAAGTTAGTTCTTGTTACAAAGCCGCTAGTGGATTTTTCTTCATTGCCTTCTACTTCGAGGTCAAGGCCTCGGGTCAAGGCTATCGTGACGCCACCTGAAGGGGTTAGACTCAGTGGAAACACGAGAGGGAGGACTACTGGTAAAAGGAAGCAGAAGCAAGTAGAGAATGTGCCTGAGATCCCAGCGGAGACAGTCATTTAGGCTGAGCCACGTGTTTCGCCTCCTAGTTCACCACATGTGCAACTTATTGATATAGATTCAGAGCCTGAGATACCAGTTTGAGTAGAATCAGAGACAACCGACCCACCACAGGTTGATACATCAGGAACACTCTCTTCTCGAATTGATAATATTGTTCAGTCTTGTTGGCTCAAGAGAACTTTGGGGAGACAGAGGCGAGAACCTTCATATAACCTTGATTTATCTGAGTTCGGTGAACCTTATCAGAAGAGATCTAACAAGAAAATCAAGAAGCAGGTGCATATCGAGAATACTCCAGAGTCGGAGATTGTTATCGAGGTAAATCAAGAGTTAGTGAAAATCAAGAAGCAGGTGCATATCGGATAGCCTCACAAAATAGCTCATCGGATAACTGGGGTAATTCTGAAGAGATCGACTGTATTTAGGAGTATAAGCCATAAAACTTGAGCCTTCAAAAAGAAGGGCGCCCCCCTGAGCTACAGGGGCGCAATTTTGCTTTTCCTTGAGAAAACTTCAAAAATTAACCACTGAAATCTTCGTCTTAGCCACTGAAATGACCATACAAAGTTATAATCATCGTCTTGAAATGCTCCTCCATTGTGAAATGCTTCATTCTGAGTCTCTGATTCAGGTTCTAATCAATTGATACTGCCTTTGACTGACAAAACACTGACAAAACTCCATGCTTGATATTGCCCAAAAACTGTATTTGACATCATTTTAGCAAGGTTTAGACTATTTTAAGCAAAATGCCTTGATGAAGCAAAAAAAATTGGTTTGGGTACAACATTAGGCTCTGTTTGGTGACCATGTTGGATACCTATGGCGTAGGAGAACCTAAGAATCTCAGTGTTACGTAGACCAGTGATTTACGATTGGGCATTGGAGTAAGGATTTTCCCTAATCACCTAAAAACATTTGGAGTTTCCTAATCACCTAACCTAAAAAATCACCTAAAACAAGACTACTTAAATCACCTAAAACACGACAAAACATCACGGAATGGGGAAACACAATACGACATTACAAAAAAGCATAAATAAAAATTACTTAAAGAAAACTAACTCCACCCCCAAAGAGATGAAGTGCTTTGGATATTGTCCGCTGCATAGCAGGGGGAAGAGCCTCCCACCAATGTCGTTTCTGCCTGAAAGGCTTAACTTGTCTTCTTCTGGGAATTGCAGGAGGCAATCCTTCTGGAATGAAGATTCTCAGGTATTCATATATCCATGCAAAGGTACTCTGACAAAAGTCAGAATATGATGCAAATGGGAAATCTAATACCCCGAAGGTATTAGTTTTGTTGTCGTCCATCCTTGGGATGTTGATTTCTTCAAACCAGTCGATCGAGTTCCAAACTCGATTTCTATAATGACGTAGGTGATCTTTTCTGACTTGATAATATCCTTTGACCGGCTCATCGATCAGCTCTACATCACTTTTAACACATAGGAGTTTGATTCCCATGTCTTCGGCATCTTTGAGGCCTTGCAAAAGCACTTGTTTTTCTGTTTTAGTTAACTCCAATTGCACAGATGGGTGCAATTGTCCTTTAGGGTAGATGATCAATTCCCCTGCTTCTAAAAATGTTGTTGAACAATCTCCATCAAACTGTATTGTCCATGACTTCGCATCCTCTGTCGGTCTCTTTTTAGAACAAGCAATGTTTTGGTCTTCAGTTTCTATCTCTGACAGAGTTGCACAATTACCAGGACCCGTTTCAGGGTTTGCTTCTGCTGGAACAGATGATTTGAGCACTGCCTGTTTCCTTGCAACCTCAAGAATCTGATCTAGTTCTTCTGGATGATCCTGAAGATATTCCAGTTGCGAGATTTGTACCTTGGTCTTCATCATGGAAGCTACGATGTCAAAATTTGCTAAAGACGTCTCTTGAGCAACTGGCATAGTAATCTCATGTGAAGATTTGGGTTTGGAAGTGGGTGGCACTTCTTTACCCTCTTCGTTTGATTTCTGCCTTTCTTCTTCTTTTTGTGCTTTGAAGTGGTGAGCACGTGTAATCACAGGAGCGTACTGACAGTATTCTTCTTTTTCTTCTTGATTGACGGGTTCTTTATGAAAGTTTCCCGCTGCGGAGTCGCCATCGAAGTTGTTCGTCTGTGGTAAACCAACCTTCGAACTTGGTGTTGGTACAAAACTATAACTGGGAGCAACTTCAGTGTATCCCATGATTTGGATCATTCTCCGGTTCTCTGGACATGTGGATCCAGTATGTTCATAAGAATCATGGAAAGGACAAAATACTGCACTATGTGCAGCTTCAATTATTGGTCTTAATGGAGATGTTGGCAACCATGGCTGAAGATATTCCCTCTTTGGCTGGTACGGTTGTTGAACTGGAGATTTGATAGAATCTGCTTTCATCAAGGCGGAAGTGATCATATTATCCTCCAACCTGATGTCGTGTTCTTGTGCACTCTTCAACTCTGTTGCTTTTGCCGTCTTGAGAAAGAAGGCTATCTTCGATGGAAGAGCATTTATGAAACAGCTTATCAAAATCTCCGGTGATGGATTGAGTGTAGAAGAAATTCTTGTAACAAGACGATTAAATCTTGCTACAAAATCCCTCATGTGCTTGTTGTGTTCTATCTTTGAATTTGTAAGCTGGGCGAACAACATATGATTGTCTTCAACAGGCTTGAATCTTGCCAAAAACTTCTCGCTCATAGTTGCCCAGCTTGTGATATTGCCTGGCGCCAGGTGATTGAACCAGTTGGCAGCATTTCCTGCAAGAGTCTTGACAAAGAGACGCACTGCGACATCTTCATGTGCTACGTGCAAGACAGCGCAAGCCGTTGTGAACGCAGAAAAATGTTCCTAAGGGTGTTGAGTTCCATCGCCGTGAAACGGAGGAAAACGCTTCCTTGACCCTTTAGGTAACTCATGATTTACCTTAAAAGCCAAAGGTCCAATGTTATTACCCCAAGGTAATGGGGGTGGACATCGCCTGTCAGCATTATTGTTATTATCATCCATTGCTTCGGTGTGGATCATGCAATTGGATGCCAGAGTATCATTCACGTGAAATAAAAGTGTTAAGCTTTTCTTGAAGTTTTCTTGCCTCGTGCCCCACGGTAGGCACCAAAAAACTGTTGGCGTAAAAACTAACACCTCTGGAGTGCAGGTTTGTACGGACAGCTATGCACACTGCGTAATGAGTGCTCTTCAAATTAGGAGGGGAAGCTCCCTCGTAGTGCTGGAATGCGTGGAAAAGAAAAGTAATCTAAGTCCTATCTTTTTGTTCTCAGCTGGATGAGGCACAAGGTTAAGAAAACCAAGAACGTTGCAGCTAAGGATTTTCTGGTTTCGCAGATCATTAACTACAACTAAACTAACTACTTTAAATCTATCCAGTTTCCTCAAGAAAACAGAGCATGAGGAAATGGAGCAGGAATGATTATCTGACGATAAGCCGGGTACGGACTCACAACGTGAAGGCAAGATGGTACAACTATCTGCTTGTCTGAATAGGCTTATTGGAAACAACAATATACGATAAACTAAGTACAGATTCTCAACTTGAAGGCAAGGTGGCACAACTATTAGCTCAATCTGAATAAGTTTATTATTCACACACATCATACGATAACCAAGAATAGATTCTCAACTTGAAGGCAAGGTGGCACATCTATCAGCTCAATCTGAACGAGTTTATTGAACACATAACATAAAGGATAGCCAACTAGGATAATAAATTGCATAGGCGAGACACGCATACAATCTACGATCAACTAGCCACTATATCTAACTAAAGCAAGAATTCACCATCATAATTGCATGAAACCCAAGTGGCATAACAATTCATCACAATAGTAAATACTCATGAACAGATACAGAACGAGCAATATTACAGGCAAGGTAGGCACAACATATATTTCTCTCTTGTGCAAAAGTTATGTACAAATGAGAAAAAGCTCTTATTTATAGACATCAAAAGGTGTAGGGAACCCTAAAATCACCTTGAGTCAACTACAGTCTTGCAATGCATGCAAAATTTATTGCTAAACCCTAATAAAACAAACTATATACAGTTAACTGGAAAACTACCATCAGTTAACCGAAAACCCTAATCTATGTGGACAATGTGCAAGCATGCACGTCCTTATTGAAAGCAAGTTAACTGGAACACTACCATTAGTTAACGTAAACCCTAAATACAACTCCAAGTGAATAAAAATAATCCCAGAATAAACATGCATGAAATGAGATAGCGAGTAAAATTGAAAAGGTAACGCCAAGTTTAACTCCTGTGTGTAATGTCTATCTTGAGAGGTGGGAACTGAATTCTACTGGCCGAGATCTCGAGCAACCAATCCCTCAACGAGATTGTTAACTGCATTATTGTCTGGGGCACTTATAATTGTCAATTTACCGCTTGTCAGCAACTTGAACAATCTTGGAAATCTTTGCACACTCAAACTAGCACCTCACTGACTTATAACTTTGGCGGCTTCGTAACTGAAGTGATGGCCACTATCTCTTTTGCAACTTGATGTCTCTAACGCTTTTCCTTAATGAAAGAGTGTTGCATGACGAAACTGCGAGGTTTGACTGCGCACACTCTGGTTGTGAGAAATGCCAATGAACTTGCTGCACACGCAAAATTCCAATGGTATCAACCCTTAAACCGGCTTTGGAAGATAATCGGCCATACGAGGCATGCAACCAAGTGGACTTGAGTGACTACACCTGTCAATCCTTTGAATGCGCTTGATACAAATCGGTGTCAGCTTTTCTGACGAAATCATGAATTAAGACTGATTTGGTCTTGAACTCAGTCTGTGTGAACTGCACTCTGAAAAACTCGTCTGTTGACTGTAAACATGGCTATGTTCTGACAACTTTTCTGGAAAACTAAAAATAGCCTGTTGAGGCTAAAAATAGCCTATCGAAGGGTAATTTTCGGCGAAAAATCTGAGATATGGGTTTTGTCTAGAAAAAGATTCTAAGACAATCTAGAACGTCGGATTTTTGAAAATTTGACTTCTACTCGACCATGCAAGGAATCTTCAGTTGAGAAAATTAGAGCTTCGAGAACTGATGCTTTGGAGTAAATTTTCCTGAAAAATTCTGGCACATGGGTTTTCTCGAGGAAGCTATTCTGAATCAACCCATATGATTTGTTTTGTCAAAATATGCCAATTCTTCAAACGTGCGAATGAATTTAAGACGAGAAAATGGAAGAAATTGAGAAGAAGAAAGACGTTTTTTGATGTTTTCCTTTGCCAAAATCGCTACTCTGCCTTGAAATTCGCTGATAATTCTAACTTGTACCTACAAAGAAAGTGTTTTGATGTCTTCGCCAATGATTGCTGATGAGAAATTTGCCCAACTCTGAAGGAAATTCGCCTTTGCTCTGAAGAATTACGAATTTGCTCAAGCTGTGTGAATGAAATATGACGCCATGCTTGAATTAATAGAGCAAAATCGCACTATGACAGCATGACTGCAAGAATAGAACCCAGACTTTGAAAATAATTGTTCTGATTGGAACCTTCAACTTCTGTTGTCAGTTACCGGAGTTATGAGTCTCAGATAGCCTCACAGAATAGCTCATCGGATAACTAGGGTAATTCTGAAGAGATCGACTGTATTTAGGAGTATAAGCCACAAAACTTGAGCCTTCAAAAAGAAGGGCGCCCCTGAGCTATAGGGGCGCAATTTTTCTTTTCCTTTAGAAAACTTCAAAAATTAACCACTGAAATCTTCGTCTTAGCCACTGAAATGACCATACAAAGGTATAATCATCGTCGTGAAATGCTCCTCCATCGTGAAATGCTTCATTCTGAGTCTTTGATTCAGGTTCTGATGAATGGATACTGCCTTTGACTGACAAAACACTGACAAAACTCCATGCTTGATATTGCCCAAAAACTGTAGTTGACATCATTTTAGCAAGGTTTAGAGTATTTTAAGCAAAATGCCTTGATGAAGCAAAAAAAATTGGTTTGGGTACAACATCGTGTGATGTGTGTGAATAATAAACTTGTTCAAATTGAGTTGATAGATGTGCCACCTTGCCTTCAAGTTGAGAATTTGTTCTTTTTTATCATCAAATAATCATTCCTGCTCCATTTCTTCATGCTCTGTTTTCTTGAGGAAACTGGATAGTTTTAAAGTAGTTAGCTTAGTTGTAGTTAATGATTTGCGAAACCAGAAAATACTTAGCTGCAACATATAGAGTTTTCCTTGTACCTCTTACAACTGAGACAAAAAGACAAGATATAGTTTAGTTTATTTCCCTTTTCAAGGACTTTTGTTTGGCACAACGAGGGAGATTCCTCTCCTAATTTGAAGAGCACTCATTGCGTAGTGTGCATAGCTGTCCGTACCAACTTATACTCCAGAGGAGTTAGTTGTTACGCCAACAATTCCATATTCATTGGTGCGGGACTCTAATACATTGTCGATGCAATAGCAAGCCGTTATTTCCCCAAAGTAATGAAATATATATGTAAATCGATGTGCTACTTAATGACCACGCCAAACGTAGATATCGACCAACAGATTTTATTGTAATCACCCAAATATTAATAATGGTTGATTGAAGATTACTCGTAATCCATATCAATATGAACCGCAAACTACAATTGTCTCCACATGATAAACGCGAGAATTACAAATGATACATACCTGTGATTAATTAATCAATAATGTTTAAGCATGGTTTAGTTTAAGCAACGATGGATTCTAGTGAAAGGACGTGACCAAAAAACAGTAGACGCCACCCTCCACACATCTAGATATAGAGATAGGATCCATCCATGAAAGGGCAGTGCTAAAGGAACAAACAACAAAGAAGATAGAGGTGGTTAGCAGAAATATAAAAGGAGATGATCGAAATAAAATAAACTACAGAAAGGAGACCCAACACGCCTAATCAGGTGAGACGATTCACTCAACCAATAATCTTCTAACATTTTGAAATTGTCTGACTTGATGACTGTATGCCAATAGTTGGGTAGATAGACGCCATAGCTATAGTCTATAGATCCTCTTGAATACATGATGATTTCCCCTTATTGACCAAACCGATTCCAAATAACATGCATCCAACGTATAAGTCATTCTGGCCCTTTTTTTGAATTGCAAGACACTGCACAGTAAGAATCTTTATATCTATGATTTGCTGCAAATACGATTGCTTTTGAAGTTCTCTACATTGCCTTTTTTTGTTCATGTATGCCATTTAGTGAAAAGCTTGTGAAGACTAACATTATACAGAAATTTACATACTTCTTTATGAGCTCAAAATTGATTGCGCTAATTGATTATGCTTTTATATGATTATTAATGTAAAATTTCATTAAAGTCATCATGATTATAGTTCTATGGATTGACATTGATTTCCCTTAGTACTATATTGATTCTAGGCAATGAGTTGTTCATAATGGATGAATGCAAATACATTTGATTGTTTAAAGATTGTCTTCATGAGTGTTTGCAAACTTATTGGGAGGAAGGGTGTGAGGGAAGTGGTGCCTAAAAACCCCACTCGAGTTTGGCCCCGGAACCCAAGGTAGGGATGGGCCCTGGAGGGGCGGAAATTCCACTTATAATCTGCCCAATCCCAAGGCATGGGTGGGGCATGGAGGGGTGGTGGTCCCACTTAAGCATCCGTCGAGGCCACGGGGGGTGGTAGGCCTAGACCGCTTATACGCTCCCCCGATTGTCCCCAATAGGTTAAGTGTCTTCCGAGGTGATGACATGGGTGGAGAACGTAGTTACTAAGTCGTCGAGAAGAGAAGATTGTGGTACGCAATCTCTTGGGCTTGGTAAAGGACTTCAAGGCAGATTCATCCATGCCACTCCTCATATGTCTTCTTAAGTGCATTTATGATTTTGTTTATATTTTGGAAATCTAGATATTATTGTTGATAGATATTTGTATATGGAAAATGTTATAAATTGGTGGATGCAGATTTTAAGCCAAGGTCACTTCATTAAAGAACACATTTACTTGAAAATGAGGAAACCCTAACCCTAAGCAATAAGCAAAATCTAGGGAAAAGCAGGACAAGGGACATTATAGTGCCAAGTATGGGGAGTATGGCCAGCAATGAGAATGGTACGACTGGCAAAGATTGGTACGACCTGTTTCATAAACCCCACATACTTGCTAAAGACAATGATCAACAATGAAATCACCAACAAACATATACGTTTCTTGATTTGCGATAAGAACCCTTGAAAATCTCGAAATGTTGTTCTCCAATAAGCACAATTGTGACTCCTGAACATAGCGACCTGAAGAGCAAACTTTGGGTGGTATTTCACACCTGTAGAATGCACAATTTGAGAGAAATCTTGTTCTCCAAGATCAAATTGCAGATGAAACCCTTGTTTCTTCTCACAACCAAAAACTCTTGAAATTTTTCAAGTGTTGAATGAATGAGAATGCTTTTTCAAAAGCTTTTATATATACTCCAAAATACCACGACCTCCTTTGGCTTTTTCAATCATTTAATATATTAAAATATATTTGCTTTTGTTGCCATGTGTTATTACTTTATGTGGGCACCCATCTCAATGATTTAAATGATTTGACCTTATGTTATTAAAATAAGCCATATATTATAAGGTCAATAAATTCATTAATGATATCCACTATATTATTTAATTATTATTAAAGTAATCACTTTAATAATAATTATATCATAACTCCGTTAAAACTCAACATCAATTAATTCTGACAACACCATAGGCTAACCCACTGCTCATATTGCTCATCTGGATGCCTTACTAGAAATAGTAAGGTTGGACCCCAACGTCCAAACTACTTACTAAAAATAGTATGTATAAACGGAGCCTGAAACACCTCAAGAAGGCTAACCCTGAATACTTCCAAGTACTGGAGAAGAAAAACACTATAAACTGCTATCAGAAAACTAGATAACTCCCACATAAGGCCCTCTAATCACCAAAATTAGCCTACGAGGACCTGATGATAGGCTAATCCATCAAACATTGAAGCTGGCTAAGAAGGGGACATTACAGATTATGCCAAAAGAATGATCATGACATGATTATATAAATCAAAGTGGATTTCTTTTTAATATAGCTTACATATGACACTTAACTATGGATGTGAGATAAGCCAAAATAAACGCTATCTTTTTCATCTTTAGGGATATCAAACAATTGCAAAAATATATAGATAATAGTTTTGAAGGTTATTTGTGGCTTGTACTGCAAACAGGTAGAGCTGAACTTGCATATTACATTTACAAAGGAATGTCATATCCCCGAAGTAGCATTAAGAAATAAATCAATAAAAATAAACAACAATTTGAAAAAGAAATAATAAATGATATATCCATATGCATTTCCTATTATATAGATTTAGCGGTATATATCTAAAACATGAGTATTTATTAAAAGGCATTATAAGACTAACTAATCGACTAAGTGTAATTGGTTTACCATTGATCGCTTCCCTTAGGGAAACTAACGATTAAAGCATCCTTAAATTAATCGTTGGCATTAGAATATGAAACGATGCTTCTCATCATAAGATGCGGCTCAGGATGAAGGATACGAACCTTCACAAACATAGATATAGAGCAAGTAAGCCGGTCGTGAGGGAACCATGTGAGAAGGAGATTGATAAAGAAGGAAACATTGGAAGACTTAGCAGATCAGGTGATGTATTTCACTTAGTCATTAACATTTTAGTCTCCAAATCAGAACCATTAAATCAGTACTGATATGTATACCAGATTGCTGATTCATATTTGTATTTCTTAACTCATACAGGCTGCTTCCTACGATCTGCTGTATACATGCAAATTGACTGTCCTCATTACGCAAGCTTAATATTTGAATTATCTGAAACTATACTTGGTTTGATTTCTTATCAGTTTGTGATTCTGACCCTTGCATAATTCGATTAGACAAATACTAACTAATTCATGCAGGCATCACTTACAGTTAATTCAAGGAAAATAATCGAGATACTTATTTAAATGCAATTCTGATTGTATTTCTGATTTTCGTATCTGCTTGGTTGCATTCAATAAAGAAATATCTATCTGCTCATTGTTATTATCTTATCAGCAAATGCATCTCAGCTTGTGTCTTCTGATTTTCAATAGTAAGTTATAAGAAGGCTAATAACATGCTTTGATTAAATGCTTCTCCTTTATTACCGATTAAATGTATGTATAAACCAGCTATTGTCTTAAATCTGATTATAAGTAAGATAATCTGCATAATATTGACATTATCACTCTAGAATTGGATCCTGTTATTGAATTGAAGAAATAAGGATCTATACTAGTATATTCTGATTGCTTAAATATTATGTGAGTGTATGAAACCCTGCTCGGGAGGAAGGGCCTGAGAAAAGTGGTGCCTAGAAACCCTGCCTAAGATCCACCCAAACTCAGGGCAAGGATGGGCCATGGATGAGTGGAAGTTCCACTTAAGATCCTCCCAATCCAAAGGCAGGGATGGGCCATGGATGGGTGGGGGTCCCACTCAAGTTCTCCCGAACCAAGAGAGGAAAGGGCCATGGAGGGGTGGTAGGCCGAGACCACTTATAAGCTCCGCTGGCTTCCCCCAGTAGGCGAAGTGTCTTCTGAGGTTGTGACATGGGTAAAGAAAGCAGGTACAAGTTGCCGGTAGGGAGAGTTGTGGTATACAACCTCTTGGGCTTGGCAAAGGACTTCGGGTGGATCCACCCATGTCACTTCTCCTAGTTCTTAATAGTTGCCTTTATGATGATTTCTATAATTGGGTACTAAGCTGTTAATGCTAATGGATGTGTGTATGTGTGGAAATATTGTTCAAATGATGAATGCAGGTTTCAGCCAAGAACGCCCCATTGAAGAGTTATCCAATTGACAAGGTGGGAAAAACCCTAACCCCAATCCAATAAGTGAATTCTAGGGAAAAACAGGACAAAGGACATTACAATGATATTAGAGCATAATCTTGCCATCCTGTAAAAAAAATTAGTAGATGCTAACCTACCATAGGAGACACCCTAGGAATAACAACAATCAAGACAACCCTGTAAGTGAGCAAATGAGCAATGAATGAGGACCTTCATGGAACAAACCGCCCAAGCTCTGAGGGAACAAAATGAGAGGAATGAGAGGACCACCCAACTCCTCCAAGCCATCCAAAATATGAATAGCAATAATGGAAGGGAGACCAATTCTAATCATTCCGAAACCAATAATCCTATCTCCCCAAAAACAACCAATTCTAGACCCACGAGACCACCCTTCTACCTAGGGAAGAGCACATAGAAGAAAGGGAGGCAAACGAACCCCCCATAGATAATGTAGATGAGATTACAGCAACATACTATAGACTTGATCCTGAAATTAGGAGAACCATCCCCTTTAAAGATTATTGTGATGCCAAATTAAGAATCATCCCTCGAAGGGAAAGAAACAATCAACATGACAAAGACCTCAAGAATAGAGTAAGCTGACCCTTTTTTAATCATCCTCATGAAGCCGACACTTTCTGACTCCTTCAACTACCAATTTTATCCATGCCACAGAAAATTTCATTACCTTCTCAAGCCTGGGCATATTTTCTAGAGGAGGATAAATTTCAACACTTAGAAAATTTTTCAAGTTTCATCACCAGCATGGGCGCATATGAGGGGTCAAGGAGGATTTTGTAAACACTTAGAATAAGAATATTTTCTTTTTAGAAAACTACCACCTGCAACATCTTTGGGTGCATTTCACATGCCAAGGTGGAAATAACCACGCCTTAGTCATTTTCTTATCCATCTCACCTTGCACTTTGGGCGCATTTTACATACTGAGGTGGATTTATTTCCAACGCCTGTCACTTTTCCAACTTCATCTCTAACATGGGCGCATTTAGCATGTGGTGAAGGATTTGACTCAATGCCTTGGTAATTTTTCCATCAACTTCACCTTGCATTTGGGCACATTTAGCCTGTTGAGGAGGAACTTCTAACACTTAACCACCTTTTCAACATCTTTCAAAGTCAAACAAGTTGGGTGCATATAGGGGGTAGAGGTGGAATTAATTTTTTTTTTGTTTTTTTCCCAGCTTACTTGGGCGCATTTGAGGTATGGAGGAGGATTTAACTCTTGCCTTAGAAATTTTCACATCCATCACTTCTTTCCTTGGGCGCATTTAGGGGGGTGGAGGAGGATGTTTTCATGCCTTAGAAACATTTTTCCATCACCTAGCAACTTGAAGATAGGCGCATTTTGGGGGTCAAGCAGGACAAACTTCAAACTTAGAAATTTCTCATGGCTTCTTCCAGCCAAGGGCGCATTTTGGGGTAGGAGGAGGATTTTACTCTAGACTTAGATTTTTTTTTCATCACCATCTCTCCTTCCGTGGGCGCATTCTGGGGGCTGAGCAGGATTTATCAATATTTGAAATTTCTCCATTCTTCAGCCAATCTTATGTTGGGCACATTTGACAGGGTGAGCAGGAACTTCTTCAAACTTAGAAATTTTTTCAGCTTGCTTGCCCCTGATTTACTATATTTAGTAAGCCCTCTGATTTTCATACTTCTGAAGCTTGGATTGATCTGGAATTCGCACCACAAGATCTTCATGACCTAGGTGATCCGTTCATACTGCCGTCTCGAGCTGACTTGCTATTTATAGCATGTTTTTGGAGGTGGTTTACTATTTATAGTAATTGCTCAGTTTCACAACCTCCCCAACTTCGTTTGACTTGAAATTTGAATGGCGTGCTCCTCATGGGGTGACCTGCTTGTTCACACTAGCGCCTGCTACTGACTTACTATTTATAGCTTGTTTCAGAAGTGGCTTACTATAAATAGTAAGTGCTCCGATTGCCTTCAAATTTTACCGGTGGATAGCTTGAAAGATACTGATCGTTGTGGGATACACTAGTTTTCGAAAATTCTGGCATTTGACCCCTCATTTTGGGCTTCGAAGCTCAAAACCCTAATTTGACTTGCACGTGGATCAAATGACCTCCGTTTGACTCCGTTTCTGTTGCACTTTGCTCTGTTTGTGATACTGATGTGCTGGGCAGCTGTTGGAATGGACTTGCTAAAAATAGTAAGTCTCTGAAAAGTGACCATCTCTGCTTGCATGTCACATCACTGCGTAGCTCTTGAAAAACCCATAAAGAATAACTCGACATGCGCTGGAAAGCTTTGCATGCAAACCCTAAAAATAGCCTCTGAAGACGGCTCCTGAAAAAGTCCTGATCTTGGTTTGCATGTTATACCACTGCGAAGTTTTCGAAAAACCCACAAAGAATATTCAAACATGCGTAGAAAATTCCAACATGCAAACCCTAAAAATAGCCTCCGAAGGCTGAGTTCTGAAAGTCATCATCTCATCTTGCATGTTATATCATCGCGTAGGTCTTTGAAAACCCAAAAATATTCTCCAGACATGCATTGAAAAACCTCGCATGTAAACCCTAAAAACTGCCTCCGAAGGTGAACTTGCTAAAAATAGAAAGTTGTCCGTTTCAGCTCAAAATTTGCAAACAAATAGCTTGACGTGCTCTGGATGCAGTGTAACGATCAAAATTTCAAAAGTGTTGAGAAAAATGTCCTAAATTAGGTACTTACTAAAAATAGTAAGTTGTCGGAATTCAATGAAATTTTGCTGGGGACTTGTTGGAAGCATGCTGACCGTGTTGCCAAACTCAGATTCCAATATACTCACTCCATTTGACTTCAAATTGACCGGAAAAGTACAAACCCTAAATCTTAGACCTAGCCAAAATTTTACGTTCAAGCTCAAAGATGGGCACACCCCGGTGTTGTGACGTTTTTCACACATCGCCCCATTGCAAATGGGGACCCCCCCCTAATTTTGGCTTTGCTTTTGGTTTGATGTTGGTTTGTTTTTGCTGTTGTCTCTCTCTCGTTCTGTCTATCTTTCTGGGACGGGCCCGCCGTTGAACCATAACGTGAAATTTTGGCTAAGTCTGGAAATTAGGGTTTTGAGCTTCCTTGCCAATTTGAGGTCAAATGAAGTGAGTAAATTGAAATATGAGGCTAACATTGGTGTCAGTGTGTTTCCAGCAGGCTTCCACTAAAATTTTATCAGATTTTGACAACTTACTATTTTTAGTAAGCGTGCAATTCAGGGCATTCTGTCAACATTTTCGAAGTTCTAACAATCACACTGCATTCAGAGCACCTCAGGCTACTCGCATGCAAAATTTGGGCGAAAACAGACAACTTACTATTTTTAGCAATCCAGCTTCCGGGGCAAATTTCAGGGCTTAAACGAAGAATTTTTCAACGCATGTTGGCATATTCCTTCTGGGTTTTTCGAGACCTTCGCAACGGTATAACATGCAAAATGAGACGACAACTTTCAGAATTCAGTGTTCCGAGGCTATTTTTAGGGTTTGCATGTCAGGGTTTCTTTTGCATGTCAGATGATTCTTGATGGGTTTTTCGAGAGCTTCGCGATGGTGTGACATGCAAATAGAGATAACCACTCAGTAAGGAACTTACTATTTTTAGCAGGTGTGTCCCGGCAGCCGCTTCCCAGCAGTTCAGAATCACGAGCTGATCGCAATGTAGCAGAAACGAAGGCAAACAGAGACCATTTGATATGCATGCAGAGCGAATTAGGGTTTCCAACTTCAGAGCCTGAAAAGAGGCATAAAAGTCAGAATTTTCGAAAACCGGTGTAAACCATCGCGATCAGCATCCTTCAGGCTATCTGCTGGTAAAATTTGAAGTCAAACGGAGCACTTACTATTTATAGTAAGTCATTTTGGAAATAGGCTAAAAATAGCAAGTCAGGCACATGCGTTGGTGTAGACAGGACAACAAGGTCGTGAGAATGCAGTGTTCAAAATTTCAAATCATTTCGAGCTCCTGAGGTGAAAGAGTTGAAGGGCTTACTATAAATAGTAAGGCATGGAGAAGCTGGCAGAGGAAGGTAAAAAAATGTCTAAGTCTGAAGTTTATCCTCCACCACAGGTGAAAGGCGCTCAACTTGCCTTCAAGGTGTTCGAATTTTTTTTTTCTAACATGTTTTCATCCTCCTGCCACCTCCAAATGCGCCCACCCTCAAGGAGAAAGTTTAAAATTTTCTAAGTGTTAGGTCTCGTCCTGCTCCCCAGGCAAAATGCGCCCACATGCAAGCTGGCATCATTCAAAATTTTTCTAAGTGTAAAAAATTCACCTCCTAGGCCAAAATGCGCCCAAAAGCAAGTGAGTCAAAGAAAGTCAAAGTCTTTCATCCAGCACCCATAGCAAAATGCACCCAGCTCAAGGTAATGGCATGCTAAAAAATTCTAAGTGTCGAAGTTATCCTCCACCCCCTTCAAAATGCGCCCATGCAGCAAATGGTCAAAGTAGTCAAGGAGTTTCATCCTCCTCTCACCCCAAAATGCGCCCAAGTTGGGCCATATAGAGACAAAAATGAAGAAGCTGAAAAGTCACATGAAGGTGTTTGAAAAGTTTATCCTCCATCAAGGCTAAAATGCGCCCAAGATGAAAACAAGTCAACAAGTCAACATTTCTTATCCCTCATACATGCCTAAATGCGCCCAAAGGAAGTCAAGTAGAGACAAAAAAATGGAAGTTGGATAGTCATCCTTCTTGCATGTCAAAATGCGCCAAGTTGAAGGTGTAAAAGGTAAAGACAAGGTGGTAAATAAGGTGAAAGGAAAGTGAATACTTCAAGGCGTGGTAAAGGAAGGATGAATGTTAGGCGTGGTGAAGTTAGATGTCCCTCTTCAAGTGTTAAATGCGCCAAGGGTGGTGAGTGCTAAAGAGTGTTGAAAATATTTCCCTAGGCGTGGCAATATTCCTCTTCAAATGCTATATGCGCCCAAGGTGGTAGGTGTTAAAGAATTTTCCAAGGCTTGTGAGGTGGTGGAAATAAAGTGCTAAGGCGTGGTTTTCCTCAAGTGTGCTATGCGCCTTGAGTATGAGATAAAGTATAAGATGAGTGATGGGGATTTTTTTCTAAGGCATTGGAGCTTCAAAAATATATTTTTTCAAACGCGAAATGAAGTGCAAAGTGGTGAGTAAGAAATAAAATGTGCTAGGCATGAATAAAAATTTTCTAAGTGAAGTTGATAAAATTTCCACCACTGGCGAACGAACAAAATTTTCTGAGGCAAATTCTCAAAGTGCCAGATGATTTAAAATTTTCTAAGGTAAAAGTATTTTCTCCCTTAGAAAATACGCCTAGAGCTCGAGGTGGTGAAATTTTTCTTCGTGGAGCACGAGCAAATTTTCTCAGCGGTGAAGTCAGAGAATGATGATAATGCAGGATGAGTTCGAGTTCCTCAAATGAGAGCAACACAGGATGATCACAGGCGAAGAACAAGAATAAACTTGATGAAAGAATATTTTCTAAGGTTCAAAATTCAAGAAAATTAAATGAACCCGTTCGTTGTGCACCCATGAGTTCGACGCGTTCTGGAGGAAATTTTCTTGTGGGTATTGAAGATTATCGATGAGGAGTTGATTTTAAAGTCTTCCATGCTTCGCTGCGGCCTTCAGGATGAGGATTTTTGATGGGCACTGGATTGATGAGTTTTCCTAAGGGAAATTTGAAAATTTTCTAAGGCAAGTGTGAAGAAAATGTGTTTTTAAGGTAAAATCCTCCAGACGATGAATTTGAAAGGAACTGCCTAGGTGAATTTGCTTAAATCCTTCGTGAAGATAGTCCTCTTGAGCCAGAGATGGATAAAATCAAAGTTGTCAGAGCTCCAGCAGGTGAAGTGAAATCCTTGAAGAAGATGCAGTTGAAGTTAACACCTTCGAAAGATGATCTTAAAAGTACATCTTTTAAGTACGCCCTTGAGGAAGATGGATTGAAATCTGGCTAAGGCATAAAGAATCATGAAGATGGTAGAAGTTGTGCTGGAGGAAAAAGGATGAGCCCTTGAAGATCAAAGCGTGAAAATCAGGTAAGTAAGGTGAGTTTATATTATGAAGTGTTCTAATACTCTTCTCCTCGCTTGTTTTGCAGGAGGAATGTCGAGGCCAGAGCACGATGTCTGGAAGTGGTGAAGCACGATGATATTACAACCTTCGGAGGAAGATAAAGTTACGAGTTTCAATCTCGAAGGGAGAAAGTTGCAAGAAAATGGCTAAGTGTTGAGACTTAGTATAATTTAAGTGACAAAAATGAAGACCCTCAAGTGGAAGAAGTCAAAGAGCAACGTCAAGAAAGGAGATCAAGGACAGTGTGAACGCGTCTACAAATGGAATCTTCTAGAAGGATAATGGACATTATGGCTCATTTATTACCCCACTCTCCTTTGTGGCGGTTTTTAGGGCAAATCTTGTTTAGGGCTGAGGTGGCACGATCTGGGCTATCCAGCCTATTGTAATCTGAGCCGTCCGTTGGACTGGGCCATCTATAAAAGGGGGAGTCCCCCTCATTTGTAACTCAGTAGATAGTAGAATTAGAGTAGAAGTCGGAATAGAGAGACAACTAGGTGATAGCTTAGAGTAACTTAGTATAGATTGATAGTGTATTTTGAAGAAGAGGGAAAGTTTTCCCATTGAAAACTTTGTAAGAAATTGTTGTGAACACTCTCTCAATAAAAGAATTTTCATTGATGGTGAATTTCGTCTTTGTTGTGAGTAGCTAGCAAGGTTTCTTCGTCCTTCCGATTCAAATGGTAGCGTAAAATAGTTCTAAATAGTATAGTTTTCATTCCATGCAAGTAGATGTTAATTGTGGAATGTGGTGTTTGATCTAAGCAACTTCGTCTATCCATACCACTAGTGTATTTGCTGATGGTGAATGCGCCTTGTGTGGTCAACTGGAATATCATGTACTTAACTTCAATCCGCAGTTTGAATAATGGTATCGTCGTTGTGATGGTATCTTTATGTCAAGTGGTGGTTTGAACATCTTTAGTCATCTCCCTTGAAGATTGCACCGACTCCGTGGAAGGCCGATCTTGAGAGCAAAGCGAAGTTTGGTTGAAGTTTGCTGAAGTTGAGCTCCATATCCGCACTTAGAATAGATTTAGACTCTCTAAACCCTACCCCATTTCAATTCAGTACTTTCTGGTTAGAATAGGAAACCCGCGCTTCATAGACAAATCTTTCGAGCATTTGAATTCCTTTCTCCACTGCCGAACAATTCCGTAAGTCCCCTTGAAATACCAGCAAATCACATCGAGCCAACGAGCCTATTCGCACTAAAAGAACCTTGGAGTTGAGCATGAACTTTTCTTGCAATCTTAGCATGGAATACTTTGATCAAGAGAATAGGGTAGCGTTACACTTTAACGGTGCGGTCGAAAAACACATCAACACCCGGAAAGGCACACAGCAGAAAGCGACGGACAGAGAGAGAGAGAGAGAAAACCAAAGCCAAAAGACGAGGAACAGAGCAAAAATTAGGGGGTCCCCATTTTGAATGGGGTGATGTGTGAAAAGGTCACAACACTCTTCTATGACTGATAGCCTATTTCTGGAAGCTTGTAGGCTAGTTAGAAGTGAAATTAGGGTTTCCTCTTTTGTAGGAGGTTTTAGATGCATTTTTGAGGGTTTGCATGTGAGAGTTTCTGATGCATGTCTGGTGGCATTTTCTGGGTTTTTGGAGAGCTTCAAAATGGTGTAACATGCATCTCCATCTGACAACGTTTCTCGACACTTGCTATTTTTAGCTTGCATGTTGGAGTTTCGAGATTTGGATTGCGGATTCTTTCTAGGTTTTCAGAGAGCTTCGCAGTCATATGACATGCAAACGCATTGGGCTGCTTTTCAAAATTTTACTATTTTTAGTAAGCTCTATTTTTGGCAGTGCCCAAGTTGGCAGCAGTTCAGTGAGCTTTCTACTTTAGGCAAGGCAGTTAAGTATTTCTGGATTTGGCTTTCTGAGGTGCATTTTTGAAGAAATGAATTATTTTAAGTCATTAATATTATATTTTCATATTTGGCCCCCTTGGTCTAGTGATTGATGACTTAATGGTTTTTTAATGTGGCTCTTGAGGGTGGACGCCTCATCAAGAGGTAAATTTATTATTTCTAAGGTTGGATGCCACATTAGAAGGTAAATATTATTATTTCAAAAGTTATATTCTCCTTGAGGTTTTGGACACCAAGTGAAGGATGGAGAAGGTGATTTAAAAATTAAAATATTTCCAAGATGTGAGGGGGCATCCCTTTTGGAGGAAGCTGGAGAGTCATCTTTAAATCTATAAAAGCAGGCCTTGCTCATTCATTTTCATCATTCATTATCTATCTTATCGAATTGTTGCTGGAATGGCTTCAGATTTATGGCTTCGAGGAATTCATATCTCCTAGCAAGAATTCAAGAATCCAATTTCGTGTTTGAAAGATAACATCTAGTTGGAATTGTGGCTGCTTCTCACTCAGACAAGCAGATTGAGCATCATTGTGAAGATTTTGGTGATATTTTCCAGTTTTGTGTTGCTGGTTTGGTTATGGCTGTAGGTGAAAATTACTCATAAGTCACTGTGTGTTTTGAAATTCATTTTGGTTATTGGTTCTTTATGTTTGTATGGCCTAGGCACGTCATGGTGCTAATTTGCAGATTTTTTTATTAAGGAGCTGAATTTTAAAAGTGAGGTCAACCCCCTTCTTGGGCCGTACCATTATCTTGCTGCCTTGTGATTCATGCTGGATCATTTTGGAGTTGTTGCATCTGTTTGTTTGGGTTTCTCTTGGTTGCCTAGCATTGGAGATATTGTGTTTTCAGTTGTATGGGGTTTGGTGAAGTGTAGTTGGAGTTTTGAGTGTTTTGGTAGAGTTTATGCTTGCTGGTCTGAACATTCAGTTTGCTGGTCTTGTATATCAGACCTGGTGATTTCCATTTCATGCTATATTTCTTGGTCTTCTATTTACAATTTGTAAAGTGAGATAGAGTATTGACATTGCAGTTGATTTGGAGCATATTTCTAATGAAATTCATTGTAAGAATCTCATTGTAAATGCTGGTTATAGTAGTAATGTATCAGCCTCTCTATCATTAGAATATTTCAATAGTATCTTTCTTATTTCACCCACTGAATAAGTGGAGAATCCCCACTGCTTAAGTGGATGCCTGCTATTAGCAGAGGAATTGTTCTTTCATTGTAATAATTTCCCCCCACTGAATAATTGGTAGTGCAGAATTCTCATGGTCGGATCACTGCCTGCTTATTTATTTCCAACATTGTAATTCAGTTCAGTTTATAGCTAACGATCCCATCACCATATGCTATCATCTCGCCTTCAATAGGACCTTGGTGAACATTGTTGGTGAAGGTTACTTTCAAGCTGATCATCTTTTGGGAGCTAACACTAATCATTGGTGTTGTGCTAGATTTGCTGTCAAAAAATTGAGGAAAAAACTAAGGGGTATATTTCACATATCCCTGAAGTAGCATTAAGAAATAAATCAATAAAAATAAGCAACAATTTGTAAAAGAAATAATAAATGATATATCCATATGCATTTCATATTATATACATTTAGCAGTATATATCTAAAACATGAGTATTTATTAAAAGGCATTATAAGACTAACTAATCGACTAAGTGTAATTGGTTTACCGTTGATCGTTTCCCTTAGGGAAACTAATGATTAAAGCATCCTTAAATTAATTGCTGGCATTAGAATATGAAACGATGCTTCCCATCATAAGACACGGCTCAGGATGAAGGATACGAACTTTCACAAACATAGATATAGAGAAAGTAAGCCGGTCACGAGGGAACCATCGTGAGAAGGAGATTGCTAAAGAAGGAAATGTCGGAAGACATAGCAGATCAGGTGATGTATTTCACTTAGTCATTAACATTTTAATCTCCAAATCAGAACCATTAAATCAGTAGCGATAGGTATATCAGATTGCTGATTCATATTTGTATTTCTTATCTCATACTGGCTGCTTCCTACGATCTGCTGTATACATGCAAACTGACTGTCCTCATTAGGCAAGCTTAATGTTCGAATTATCTGAAACTATACTTGGTTTGATTTCTTATTAGTCTGTGATTCTGACCCTTGCATAATTCGATAAGACAAATACTAACTAATTCATGCAGGCATCTTTTACAGTTAATTCAAGGCTGATTGTATTTCTGATTTTTGTATCTGCTTGGTTGCATTCAATAAAGACATATCTATCTGCTCATTGTTATTATCTTATCAGCAAATGCATCTCAGCTTGTGTCTTCTGACTGTCAATAGTAAGTTATAAGAAGGCTAATAATATGCTTGTGTAAATGCTTCTCCATTATTGCCAATTAAATGTATGTATAAACCAGCTATTGTCTTAAATCTGATTATAAGTAAGATAATTTGCATAATATTGACATTATCACTCTAGAATTGGATCTTGTTATTGAATTGAAGAAATAAGGATCTATACTAGTATATTCTAATTGCTTAAAGATTGTGTGAGTGTATGAAACCCTGCTTGGGAGGAAGGGCCTGAGAAAAGTGGTGCCTAGAAACCCCGTCTAAGATCCTCCCAAGCCCAAGGCAAAGATGGGCCATGGATGAGTGGAAGTTCCACTTAAGATCCTCCCAATCCAAAGGCAGGGATGGGCCATGGATGGGTGGGGGTCCCACTCAAGTTCTCCCGAACCAAGAGAGGAAAGGGCCATGGAGGGGTGGTAGGCCGAGACCACTTATAAGCTCCGCTGGCTTCCCCCAGTAGGCGAAGTGTCTTCTGAGGTTGTGACATGGGTGGAGAAAGTGGGTACAAGTTGCCGGTAGGGAGAGTTGTGGTATACAACCTCTTGGGCTTGGCAAAGGACTTCGGGTGGATCCACCCATGCCACTCCTCCTAGTTCTTAATAGTAGCCTTTACAATGATTTCTATAAGTGGTTACTAAGATGTTAATGCCAATGGATGTGTGTATGTGTGGAAATATTGTTCAAATGATGAATGCAGGTTTCAGCCAGGAACAACCCATTGAAGAGTTATTCAATAGACAAGGTGGGAAAAACGCTAACCACAATCCAATAAGCGAATTCTAGGGCAAAAAAGGATAAGGGACATTACAAGAAAATCAGAGCTGTTTATCAGAATGCTTAGTTTAAAACATTGCATACTCAAAATTTTTGTATTACAGTTTAGGATTTGATCTAAGAAGTGAATATTTTTGCATAGAAAACCAATCATACTTTGTGAAATGGCTTTGACTGCTGTTTGGACTATTGAATAACAAATTTCTAATCAGAAGTAGAAAATCAAGCTAGCAAAGCCAAAATAAGATCCTTGATAGCCAATTAGGCATTTGATTCTAAATAGTCTTGAAAAATAATGGCATCATTCAAACCAGGATCAGCTCGCTCAAAGAGATATATAATCCATTCGGAGACTCATGTTAGCATTTATTGCATATTGCCGCTACAGATTGTAGTTATTACTTAGTTTTATGTTCAAAGGAGACTAATTTGCCTCCCAAGAAAATACTGATTTTTGTGCAAGGGAAAAATGAAAGGAGATCATAAGTTTGACTTTTCTTTAGAATAAATGCATCTTATAGTAGTCCAAAGACCATGTTGGTTATTTAAGTTAAAAATACAGCTACATCAAAATCCTATAAAGGTTAGAAAAACTAACATTCATTCCCTTTAGCTAGTAGGCCTGTAGTCTTTATCTTTATGAAGGTGTTGTACCCAAAACCAAAATTTTTGCTTCATCAAGGCATTTTGTTTAAAGAGTCTAAATCTTGCTAAAATGATGTCAAGTATAGTTTTTTGGGCAATATCAAGCATGGAGTTTTGTCAATATTTTGTCAGTCAAAGTCAGTTTTATTGATCAGAACCTGAAGCAGAGATTCAGAATGGATCTTTTCATGATAGAGGAGTGTCTCATGATAGCATTTCACGTTGCACATGGTCATTTTAGTGATCGAGACAGAGTTTTCAGAGGTTAAAAGATGAAGATTTCTTAGAGAAAAGCAGAAAAGCGCACCTGTAGCGCAGGGGCGCCCTTCTTTTTGAAGGTCAAGATTTTTTGGAAAGTGCTCAAGCATTTAGTCAATCTCTTCAGAATCAGTTTGGCTATCCGATGAGCTATTCAGCAAAGCTTTCCGAGACCCGCAATTCCGGCAAACATCGACAGAAGTTGAAATCCCCAAAGTTTCAGATATGAGAAATTTGTCTTTTTCAGGCAAAAGCGCAACTATAGCCTGAGGGCGCCCATCTTAAAGAGGGGGTAAATTCTGGTATTTCTGATGGCTGACACAGTTAATCTGTTCACGACTAGTCTGCTCGTCCGATGAGCTATCAAATGCAGTCATCCGAATCCCAGAGTTTCGGCAGCAGTCGTCTGAAGATGAGCTTATAATGGACATTTCACGTTCCAGAGCATCTTCGTTGCGTTTCCAGTGCAACTATAGCTCAGGGGCGCTGGTTAAAATGACCCTTGAGATGGCAGAATTTGCAGATAAAGTCTTCCTGACATCAGTACTACTCTAGCCTGGCTCCGCAATGCATCATCCTGCTTGTCGATCCGACGTTCCAGGTGATCGTAGCAGAGGTTCTACCAAGCACGTAATTTCACGGGCGGAACAACATAAAATTTGCAGTGTATTTCTACAGTCCAGAGGCGCCTAGCCTTTAGGCCTGTCAGATGAGGTCGTTCGCGTTCGAAGTCTTCACGGCTTTTGAGCGTAATTACTTTATCTATTCAACGAGCCTAGCCGTCAGCCTTCGGGATTTGGCAAACGCTCGTACGTGCGAGGTCTTTGGCGAAATGCTGAAGAGTGAAGACATCCGGAAAATGGCCAAGTCAGGAGCGGATATTTAAATAAAATACGCACTGACGTTTTTGAGGTCTTAGAAGCAGTTTTCTTGCTTCGTCACCTCCAGAGACTTCTCTTGTGGGCCCTTCTGGCTGTCCATTAAAACAAACGTTGCTCGAATCAGGTCATCCCAGCTCTAGATATCGGAGGACAAAGTAGGGTTCTTGGATGAAAGTTCAACTTTCGTCAAAATGACATCAATGCAACTAAGAGCCAGGGGCGCTTTTACTTTTGAGGCCCTTAATGAACTTTTTAGAGGTCATGCGTATAGTCGTCGGATGCAGAATGTCTCCAGGCATGCAGTGAGCTTCGTTTCCTGTCAGCAGGGTTCACCGTTCACTGTCAGCAGCCGTTTGAAGTGTCAGATGGCAGTTTAGGAAAATGGTTAAGTCTGGAACCCGTAAATGAATTTAATCAGGGGCGCCTAATTTTTCAGGGTGTTAAATGATGGATTTTGCAGTAGTGTCTCCCAGCAGACATTTCTTCCTTGATCAGTAGGCTTCGCGATGAATATCTCAATTCAGTCTCAGCATCATCCGGTCACCCAGGATTCAGTGTCGAAGATGGCCAGTTGTAACTTTGTGCTCAGTTACAAAGTAGGAAGTTAATAAAAAATGGAATAACTTGAGCAAAGGACGCCTATGAGCTCAAGAGATGACTTTTCGGAATCGGTGAAGTCTAACGGTGAATCCCAAAGCTTCATTCGGTTTGTCAACTGAAGTTAAATAATATTTAATATTTATTTTGCATATTTTGGCATTAAAATGGCGAATCTCTAAAATTGATGCCTTTGCAAATTGCATGATGAATATTAATTTATTATTATTTATTTCCGGACTCAGTGTTAGTATCAGTGTAATTGAAAGGGGTCCAATCAGAAGCCTTCTATTTTCAGCTGAGGTTTTAAATCTCACAGTCAACAAGTTGGTGTAAATTTTCTCTTATGGCGCCATCTTCATTTATTATTCACAAAGCTAAAGAGAAATTCGTTTTTCTTAAGAGAAATTCATATTTTTCAAGCAAAATTCATATTTCTTCAGGGAAAAGGCGTATCTTCAAGAGAAATTCGTAATTTTCAAGCAAAGGTGAATTTTAGCAAGCAAAGGAAAATTCTTCATCAGTTATCAAGGGCGATTTCATCAAACAAATCTTTTTGCAGGTTTTTGTTCACATTCATCAACAAATTTGAAGAAGAGGGGCGATTTTCACAGAAGAAAGAGCATACAAAAAACGTCTTTTTCCTCCTTGATTCTCAAATTTCTCTCAGATTTCAATTCGCATGTTCCTGAAATTGGCAAAATTCGACAAGTCTCAACATCTGGATCATTCCTATATAACTTCCTCGAATAAAAATCGTGCGTTTGATTTTTTAGGAATTTTTAACTTCAGAACATTCGTTCTCGAGTTTCTAATTTTCTCAACTGAAAACTCTTTGCATGGTTGAGTAGAAGTCAGATTTTCGCATTTCTGACGTTCTGGGTTGTCTTAATCTTTTCCTCGACAAACCCATATCTTAGATTTTTCATGAAATTGCCCTTCTCGATAGGCTATTTTAGCCTAGTGGTATCATTTTAGTTTTCCAAAATCTTGTCAACATAGTCAAGTTCACTAACAAAGCGAAGTTTTTCGTGAGTATAGTACTACTACTGCATCGAATTTTCAAGACCAAATCGGTCTTAATTCATGATTTCATTAGAAAAGCCGAGACCGATTTGTATCAAGTCACAGATGATAATGGCTTATCACTTCCAAGATGGAGCCGCCAAAGTTATAAGTCATGGAAATGCTAGTTTGAATGTGCAAAGACTAAGATTGTTCAAGTTGTCGCATTGGGCAACAATTGTAACGCACTTTAGATGTCGATGCTAATAACTCGTTGAGGGATTTCATATTGAGATTACGACAAGAACTTCTGGCCTTCCCACCTCTCGTGATACAGACTTTATACAATCAGGAGCAACCCCAATACCTTCTGCCAACTCTATGCCCTACCACATGTATATCTATTCGGTGATTAGCTTTTACACACTTGAGTTTCATTTAGGGTTTTACGTTAATCGATGGTAGCCTTCCAGCTTAATTCGCTAATAAAGATCGCATGCTTGCACGCTTGTCCATTTTAGATTAGATGTTTCGGTTAACTGATGGTGCTTCTTCCAGCTTAACTGTATAGTTTGCTTTATTAGGGCTTAGCAATAAATCTTGCATGCATTGCAAGACTGTAGATGACTCAAGGTGATTTGAGGGTTCCCTACACCTTTCGATGTCTATAAATAAGAGCTTTTGCTCATTTGTAATTAACTTTTGCACGAGAGAAATATATGCTGCGCCTACCTTGCCCTCAATATTGCTCTTTTTGTATCTGTTCATGTGTTTTCACTATTACGATTAATTGTTATGCCACATAGGGTTTCATGCAATTAGAATGGTGAATTCTTTATGTTTTGTGCAACTTTACCATTATGATCAATTGTTATGCCACATAGGGTTTCATGCGATTGTGATGATAAATCTGTTTTGTGAGTCTTTACTATTATGATCAATTGTTATGCCACATAGGGTTTCATGCGATTGTCATGGTGAATTCTTCCCATAGTTTAGATAAATCTATTTCGTGCCTAATAAACTTGTTCAGATTGAGATGATAGTTGCGCCACCTTGCCTTCAAGTAGAGAATCTGCACTTGGTTATCGTGTGTTGTCGTGAACAATAAACTAATTTGGATTGAGATGATAGATGCGCCACCTTGCCTTCAAGTAGAGAATCCGTATTCAGTTTATCGTGTGATGTTACCAATAAACTTGTCTAGATTGAGCTGATAGATGCGCCACCTTGCCTTCAAGTTGAGAATCTATACACGTTTATCGTCTAATAGTCAAACCCTGCTCCATTTCCTCATGCTCGTTTTGAGGAAATTGGATAGATTTAAAGTAGATAGCTTAGTTGTAGTTAATGATCTCCATAAACCAAAAATCCTTAGTTGCAACGTTCTTGGTTTTCTTAACCTTGTGCCTCTTCCAGCTGAGAACAAAAAGATAGGACTTAGATTACTTTTCTTTTCCACGCATTCTAGCACTACGAGGGAGCTTCCCCTCCTAATTTGAAGAGCACTCATTACGCAGTGTGCATAGCTGTCCGTACAAACCTGCACTCCAGAGGTGTTAGTTTTTACGCCAGAAGGCAAGTGAGTTTTTCTTTAAGATGCATAGACTAGTGTTGTCTAGGTTAAGATGTATAGTATGCTAAGTAGCCGTTGGGTTCGGGTTCGGGTTCGGGTTGGTTCGCGTTCGCGGGTTTGGTTCGCCGGTTCGGCAAAATTTTTTGGGGGTGGGTTCGGTTCGTCTTGGGTTCGTTAGTACAAATTACAAAAACATGTAAATATATATATAATATTTACATCACAAAACTATAAATCCATAAAAATAAAATAACAAATTTAGCATAATATAATAATGTTTAAAATATTAATTTAAATATCATTAATATATAAAACATTAATATATTATGATTAAAAATCTAATTTAAATATTAAATTTTAATATATTGAATAAAAAACAAATTGACATTGTTTAAAAAATAAAATATAAAGACACTAAATTTTATTTAAAAAAGAAAAAATTAAAAATAAACAAAATTTAAAAAATTAAAATCTGAATATTAAAAGCCAGAACTCCCCGCTAGGTCTAAAATCAAAGTCGATCAATTATCAGGGTTAGAAAACAAAAATCCTTATCTGTCTTTTGGATGGTGTCGTGATTTCCTGGTCGTCGTCGCTACCATCGCTATCCGTCGTTGCTACTCGCTACCACCGCTATCCGTCTATCGCAAGTCTCTGAGTTGCACAGTCCAAGATAAAAATATCGATCAATCCATCGCCAGGTTCGTGGGTGGGAATGAGAAGAGTCCGTAGGGCGAACCAGACCCAAAAATGAAGGAGCCTAGTCGAACCCACAGGCGAACCGAACCAGGACCCGAACCAGGAGCGAACCAGGACCAGGACCCAGCCCAGAACCTAGAGAACCGACTACATAGATAGTATGTAATGACCACCCCCAAATTGAAACCAATTTTTTCCCAAAACCAACACCTTGTCAAACACTTTGTATTTGATTGAAGTTCAATGTGTTTTGGTATGGGATCATTCAAAGTGCAATTTGTGACAATATTGGTTTGTAATGTCCCCATTTTGGCCATACACTCTTCTTTTGGATTTAGCCTATTTCTGGAAATCCGTAGGCTAAGCTGAAGTAGAAAACTAGGGTTTCCTCTTTCAGATACTGCTAAGTTGGCGTTCAGAGGATGTTGTGCAGACTTACTATTTATAGTAGTTTGCTATTTTTAGCAAGTCAATCTTTTGGCAGTATCTATCTAGCAGCAATTCAATCCTTTGCAGTTCAGTGTTCAGTTTGGCTTTCTGATGGTTTTGAAGTTAACTTACTATTTTTGGCATTTGCTATTTTTAGTAAGTTCATTTTTGGCAGAAACATCATCATCAACTTGGTTCGGTTTGGCATTTGTCGGTTTGCTATTTTTAGCAATTCATCGGTTGCAGCTTGGGCATTGTATTTGGTTATCTCCTTGGATTGAGTTTCAGACTTAGTCAATTTTCATGTTTTGAAGTTGTACCCCACGCCTAGGCTTGATGACTTCAAGTTGTTTTAAAGAAGGGGACATAAAGGGGTCAAGTGAGCATTTAATTATTTAATAAATGCTTTATTGCTGCAATATGAAATGGATGCCTAAAGGGGAAGTTGAATGATATTTTAATATTTCAAAAAGTGAAATGCGTGGCGTCCCTTTTGGAAGTTGAAGTGATTCAACTTCTTGGAATTTGAAGAGTCTCTTGTTGCTTCATTTGCCAATTGAAACTTATATATTGCTGCTGTTTGAAGAGCTGATTATCCAATATTTTTATGCTAATGTTATGCTGTCAAATGACAACTTGTTTAATACTTCGAGGGATGCTTACCTCCTAGTTCCAATCCAATTTCGTGTTTGAAATACAACACCTAGTTGGTCATTTGCTGCTTCTCAAATCAGACTAGCAAATTGAGCTCAATAGTTGAAGATTTTGATGAAATTTCCAGTTTTGAAGTTGCTGATACAGTCACAGCTGAAGGTGGTTTTTGCATACAGCTTTTGGAGTGAATTTAATTTTCTTGTGGGTACTTTTCCAATCCATTCCTACACCCAAGGTGACCATCTTAGTTTTGAGTTTATGATTTTTACTTGTCAAAATCGCCCTTGCTCAAGGCCGTACCATTCTGGAACATTGGGAATTGTGCTAAGAAAATAATACTCATCATTTGCTGCTGTTTCTTCATCATGGAATGGGTGCCTATCTTCCAGGAGATCATTGCAACTGATTTCACATCATTTGGAGGTAATTTGACCAAGTTATGAGCATTTTATGGTGTTTACAATTTGCTGATCAGAATTTCCAGAACTCAGATTTTTATATCAGATTGCATTAGTTTTCAGTTTGGCCTTTAATTTATCATTGGGAAGTCAAAGAACATTGATAGAATACATTCTTCTCTTCTTGGCTTTATATCCTATCATTGTAATACTTGTATTTGTAGACTCTTGAATTGTAAGGTTGAGATTTAGTAGTACTAATCCAACCAATGTCATTGCTGCAAATTACTTGTTTAATTTCATATTAATTACCCCTGGATGGTTTACCGCCAGTGTGGAAGAACGAACATTTGATATATCTTTGTACCCACTCTCAAGTGGTGAATCCCCACTCTTAAGTGGATGCCCGCCGCAGCGGATGAATTAGATAGATGTATCTTCATGGCTGGTTATCCGCCTATTTGCTTCAGTTTCAATTAATAACTCCGTCATATGTTAGCACCTCGCCCTCAGTGGGATCTTGAGTGCACATTCTTGACGTTGAGTTTGCTTCATTTCAAGTTATTGTTTTTAGTTTCTCCGCCATATGACAACACCTATCCTTTCTTGGGATTGAGTGTGCATTCTTGGCGTTGAGTTCTTTCAAGCTTGGATTTCAATTTTAATGCTAATGCTAATTCAATTGGCGAAGTGTTGGTTTATGTTGTGTAAATCTATCGAAAAAATTGGTTAGCATATTTCATGGTTCAACAAGTAAATCCACAATGCATAGAGATACCATAGACATTTCAACAAACACTTTGCATGCATAAATATTCAGCAACAATACATTGAGCTGTCATAAGAATGAGGTTTCAATATAGAGAGCATACCAATCTAACCTGGAAGTCTTCATTGGATTTATTATAGAGAGATTACAATTGTGTATCAAAATATTGTTTCAAAATGACATAACTTCTACAATGCTGATTGCTGTCATACAAAACACCCAGCTGTAGTATGCCAAAATTTAGCTTGTAGCTGATTATACTCAGAAATGTGTCTGAAGTCCACTCCAAATTGTTTGAAAACTGCCCCTAACAACAAAGCTTGCTGTTGTGACTTCAACTATTTTTCCAACATTAAGTGCTTGGCATCTATAGTGCTGCATTCCACCCAAAAGATACCCTTACAGCTGCATTCCACCATTTTAAACCTCAACAATCTCAACGTTGCAATCCCAATCTGCTCTTGAAAACACACTTATAAATCTTCTTCCAATCTGCAGTAACAAATATAATATTCGGCACAAATCTCATTATATTTGTTTCAGCTATGACAAGGGATTTTACCATCAAACCCTCTAATCGGCAACATTCAACACACAGACAATCTCTGTATGAAATTGCTCCAAACCTTCAGCGTTCAACACAAGCATAGATTTTGAAGTAAATCTACCAGCAAACTTTTCTTGTACAAATTGTGACTTTGAATGAATCCAAATTATTAACTAGGGAGGATCTTTCACCACTGAGGCTAATCTTCTCCAAGAGGGATTTCGTCTTCAAGAAGGCTGAGATGAACGAGGTTCAATCCCATAGAACCACAAGGGTTGCACAAGAGGAAATAAAATAATTTGCATAATACCAAATGAGCTCACAAACCCCTTTTTATAACCTTTTTCGAGAACTTTCTAGAAAACACAATATAAAATCACTTTATTAATTAAATAAGCTTTATATCCCCAAAAAGTGATTTAATTCATTTTTAAAACATTTCCAACACTTAAAGTCACTTTTCAACATTCCAACATTTAAAAATTCCATCCCGGTTCCAATGAGCTATAACACTGAGTAACATTGAGGTGCCCATTAAAATATTTTAGTTAAAATAGCAACCTTAGTAAAATTAATTAAATATAGCTCAATACTATATCCAAATTGCGGAAATGGTCGAAATGCATCAGAATTGAAAACTAATTGCGCAAGTGTTATACTAATGATGAATGATGATAAACGGATCTGACCAGGTGACTTACTATAAATAGACGCTCTCTCCAAGATTCTTGGAGAACACACCAGAAGTTGAAAATAATATCGAAAAGCATCATCTATGTCCTCTAGACCATCTGAGCCCATTGGTAACATCAAATAACCCTTCAAACAAGACAAACACCCACCTAGAAGGTCAAAGCCAATTACAATGTAAGAGAACCCTAAAATGGGGGACATTAAACACTATCTCTATCAATAATGTAGTGGAGGTACCAAATTCTTTCCATATTTTTAGATCACTTATCTATATGACGATGTAGGGTGAAAAGGAATTATTGAACATGTTGAAGGTTCTCTTCCTATGTCTTACAAAAATGAGGAATCATCTAAGCAAATGACCATAGAAGAATTTGTGAATGGCCCCAAGTACACTGTTCATCGTGTACATGAATGTGGGTGGTTGTTGGTTAGAGTCTAGATCAAAGGATTGAACCAACCATTGGAATAAACTCTCCTTGAACTTGAAGCTACTCTTCACAATATCAATTGGATTGGCATGCACTTGATGGTACCTTGATTTCATAATGATTTTTGGAACTTTTTTTTTCTCACTTGAGTTCGTCCAAGGTTTATCACTTTGTAAGATCTAGTATCTATTATTGATAGTGATCTTATTCTAGGATCGATAGGAAATGTAGAGTCATTATTTTCCATACTTCTCTTTTGAAGGTACAATTGATCTTCCACAAGGTGAGGCACTTAATCAAATGTGCTCTTTTTGGATCAGCTCCTAAATTTACTACTTGATCTTGTTATTCTCCAAAAAGTGATTGTATGTAAAAATGACTCATTTGGTAGTGGCATGGCAGGGACAAGATTGATCCAATGATTCACCTTACAATGTAGAGGCAGACTTGTTGGTGAGCTGAATACATCATTGTCTTGTGACAAGATTTGTTTCATTGGTTATGATAATGCTATTAGGTTGGTGTTATAGCATGTGTGGTTGTCATGACCTATTCTTCTTTAAGTGTAAGTCATTAGCAAGATGGATGTCCCATTCTAACAATTGCATATGGACATTGTTGTGTGATTATGACAATCCAAGTCTAATGAACATCGCAAATATCTAGTGGCACCATATCACGTCTCATCTCATCTTTGAAAGGTTTGATCAAATAGGATAGATGACATCATCAAGTTACATAGATATCTTTGTCTCGACTCACCCATTTGATGGATTATGGATGTAAGTGGGGTGTTGTTTGTAGGTTCAACCTCTTGATTGCCTTGACGAAGATTAAGATCTTCTAAGTTTCATTTCCAATGGCACCGTCACTAGCACTACTATCGTGCCCATGCTGCTGCTGGATATCAGACTCATCATATGCAATATGGTGGGAAGTGGAAGCATCCAAGTCAGTATGCTCTGGCTCTATATCCCACAACTTTGTCTCCCCTTCCTTGTAGTCACGTTATTTGTGTGAAAGGAGACAAAAGTCAAAGTAAAAAGGAGAAAGCAATTTAAAAAATGCAAAAACAGTAGTTTTAACTCTGCCTAGGCCATGGGTTTTGCTTGGGTTCGACCTAGGTTCGCCTTGGGTTTGCCTTGGGTTTGCTCGGGTTCGACCCAGACGAACCAAGTCCCCAAAAAGCGAACCCTAAAGGAACCCACAACAGTACCGAACCACAACCAGAACTAGGTTCAAACTGAACCCAAACCTTCCCCTTTGATGTACGAACCCGGTAACAGAGCTTGATAGGGACAAAGGAACAAGGACGAGTTGGGAGGAAAGGCGTACCAAGAAGGAAAACTTCAAAAGGGATGTCAAGAAGGGAAACTCCAAAACTTCAACATTCAACATAGTCCTTGGGAATTGGGAATTTGAATATAAAACCTCCACACTTAGAACTTTTGAGACCTTTGCAACTTCTAACACATTGGAAGGCACATGGGGGATGAAGAGGACAAGACTTAGCAAAAATTAACAATGGACACCCATACAAATGTTTCTTAGATCGGTTATATGTGATGGGAAAAAAGGCCAAAATCCACAAAGGAGCTAGGACTTGTTGTGACCTTTTTCACCCATCGCCCCATTGCAAATGGGGACCCCCTAATTTTTGCTTTGTTTCGGACTTTTGGCTTGATTTTATTTAGTTTTCCTGTTGTCTCTCTCTCTCTCTCTCTCTTTCTGTCCCTTTTCTGCTATCTGCCTTTCCGGGGATGTGCCCGTCTGTGAGTTTAAATGTGAGATTTTGGCTAAGTTTGAGAATTAGCGTTTGCTTTCTTTCGGCCAATTTGGAGTCAAATGGAGTGAATAAATTGAAATTTGAGTTTGGCAATACAGTCAACATGCTTCTAGCAGGTCCCCAACAAAATTTTAGTGAATTCTGACAACTTACTATTTTTAGTAAGCACCTAATTTGGGGCATTTTCTCAGCACTTTTGAAGTTCTCTCAGTCACACTTCATCCAGAACATGCCAAGCTATTTGTCTACAAATTTTGAGCTGAAACGGACAACTTTCTATTTTTTGCAAGTTCACATTCAGGGGCAGATTTTATGGTTTATACGCAAAGTTTTTCAATGCATGTCTGGAGATTCTTTCTGGGTTTTCTGAGACCTACGCGATGATATAACATGCAAGATGAGATGATGACTTTCAGTATTCAGCCTTCGGAGGCTATTTTTAGGGTTTGCATGTTGAAATTTTTTTGCATGTTTTTTGACGGCTTCGCAGTGGTATAACATGCAAACCAGGATCAGGACTTTTTCAGGAGCCGTCTTCGGAGGCTATTTTTAGGGTTTGCATGTCAGAGTTTTCAGCGCATGTTTGCATAATCTTTCTGGGTTTTCCGAGAGCTTCGCAACGAGGTAACATGCAAGCAGAGTTGATCACTTTTCCGGGACTTGCTATTTTTAGCCAGTGCTTGCATGTTGATCATTTTTCTGGGTTTCTTGAGATCTCTCGGGCAGTGTGACATGCAAACTCATCCGGTAGCTGGTTGGTCACTTTTTCAACCACTTACTATTTTTAGCAGGTTCACTTCGGTAGCTGCCCAACACTTCAGAATCACGAACCCGATAACATGCAACAGAAACGGAGTTAAACGGAGGTCATTTGAGGCACATGGAAGACGAATTAGGGTTTCGAGCTTCGGGACTCAAAATGAGGGGTCAAATGCCAAAATTTCCAAAAACCAAGGTATCTCATCACGATCAGTATCTTTCAAGGATTCCATTGGTAAAATTTGAAGGCAATCTGAGCAATTACTATTTATAGTAAGCCACTTCTGAAACAGGCTATAAATAGTAAGTCACCATCGAGCACCAGTATGAACGGGCAAGTCTACTGATGAGGGTCACAACATTCCAATTTCAAGTCAAATGGAGTTGTGGAAGTCTCAAAATCAAGCAGTTGCTATAAATAGTAAGTCAGCACATCCGACTGTCCAAACTCCAGCAGATTCAGGTCAAAGTCAAAGGTACAGAATGAAGATTTCAAACTTGAAGCTGAAAAACAGATAAAAATGGCTAAGTCTGATGATTTTGGGCGCCCCAGGTGAAGAAGGGCGCCCAAGTTTTCAGGGGCTCTAACAGATAAATTCAGAGAAGTATGTCTAACGTGACCTCTTTGCAGTCGATCTGGCTTTCCAACGAGATATCCAACACGTCGATCAGAGTTCGCAGTCACCAGATACGAGGAGCTGAAAGTAGGGATCTGACGAGGGCTAAGAATCAAAGTTCAGAAGCAAACAGAGAAAAATGAAAAATAAACCAACTCTGGTAAACATGGGTGCCCCCAGCCAAGATGGGTGCCCAAGCTTTTGAGGGCCTGAAACTCACTTTTTGACAAAATCTCTTCCAGGAGACCCCTCCTCATATCTCGTCAGCTTCGCGATGAGCACAATAAGCAAACAATTTGATGCCCAAGTCACCAGATTCAAAGAGATTATTTGTAGAAGAGGAGTTAATGAAGAAATTTGAAGATTCTGAAAAATGGCTAACTCTGGATAAAGTGGGCACCCTTGGAAGGAAGAGGCTCCCGTGGATTCGAAGGTCCGAATGAAGTTTTTCGCCAGAGGTGCCTCGAAGATAACCTTTTCAGAATCAGTTTGGCTCCGCCATGGATTTTTCAGCTCGCCTGTCGGATCAATCTACAAATGGGAAATCAGAGGCGAAGTAGGAGGTCAAAATGAAGAAAAGTTGAAAATATCAAAAATTTGACTAACACTGGATAAAGTGGGCGCCCCTGGAGAAGAAGGGCGCCCAACTTCTCATGGCTTAGAATTTTTTTCAAGATTTTCAAAATTCAAGATGGCAAAGAGGATGAAGGCGTCCAAATTCAATGAACAGCTGATTTAGGGTTTTTGAAAATAAAAGCAAAAGAAAGCAAAGCAAAAATAAAACCCTAAGTCTATTTAACATCTCTTTTCCATGTTATTTTCATTATTTTTGCAGGTAGCATTCAAAGGAGAAAGTTGGAGCAGCAAATTTGAAGAATTTTTATGATCCAAAAATCCATGTTCGCTGGTTTTTCATCAGATTTTTCAGATCAACAAGCATAAACCCTTGCTTTTTCAAGCTTTTTTATCTAGAAGATCAATCTTTTCAAAGAGAAGGCCAAGGTTTTCAGTTTTCAATCATATGGGTCTTTTCACTTCAATCTTCTGAAGGAAATTTTCAAGAACTTCATCAAGTTGTAGCAGCTGCTTTTATTTTGCATGTCAGTGAAATCCTCAGTGCATTCAGTTTTCAACCATCTGGGTCCTCTCAAATCAATCTTCTGAAGAAAACCCATATGACAGTTTTTTTGTAAGAATGTTTCAAATTCTAGGGTTGGCTGCTTTTTCGATCAGCCATCAGGGTTTTGCAAATCTAATCAACTAGGTCCATTTCTAATCATATTCTGAACAAAACCCAGGTGCCAGCTTTTTTCGGGGAAAATTGAAGAAATTAGGGTTTGTTGCTTTTTCAGGCAAAATTCAAAATTTTCAAAAACGGACGATCTGGGTTGTCTTCCAACAAAATTCTAAGCAAAACCCATATCTCAGAAAAATTTTCAAAAATTTGTCCGTTGGAGCAAGAAAATCAGCATTCTAAAAATAGAAATTGCTCAAGACTTGTCAGCACCAAGGCGAGTTTACAGTCATTCTTCAAGTTTTCCTGAAATGGAGTACACTCCCAATGTTTTCAAGTCTGAATCAGCTCTTTATCATGATTACATCAAAACCGTGAGACAGACTTGCATCACATCAAGCCGGTGTTTGATCTACACGCTTTGGAGAGCGCAGGCAACACCTCAATCAGGAACCTAGGACATTCTGGACTCCTCGCAGCAGCGTCTATTCCTATATCAGTTCAGAGTCTTGAGTTTGTAATCGCTTGCATCAAGCATTACAACCCGGCTACTAGGGAGATCCAGTGAGATGGCAGATTGATTTGCAGTCTAAAGCCTGATATGATTGAGAAGTGTTTTTCCATTCCCCCATGGCCTGAAAGCGTAACTCTCTCAAAGGGCGAATGTGAAAGGATGTGGGAGATGCATAAAGACAAATATAGTAAGAAGATTGTACCAAGTGAATGAAAACATAAGACTCGCCAAGTCACACTTCGCTGATGTCAAGTTCGAGAAAGCGCCAATGAGGTCGAAGATTTCCTTAGGTCTATCGCAGATGCTGAAGATATTCTAGAAAAGCGGTGTTTTTCTATTGATGGCATAGATGCACCGAACCGGGACACAGTTTCTAACTTCCTAGCGGATGTGATCGAGCTTTAAAGTAGCTTTCTTCAGCTTTCTTTCTATTCTTGGAATAATTCTTATCCATTCTTTGAGAAGAGAAAGAAGATAAAATGTAATAGTTGGCGTTTCCCGCTTTTTCTGCTTTCTAGGGTTTTTGACTATCTTCTTTCTAGATTTAGTAATAAAGCTTGCTTGCTGAGCAAGCCCTAGATTGTGAAAGCAAGGAGATTTTAGGGTTCCCTACTCCTTTGCTTGTCTATAAATAAGAGCCTTTGCTCATTTAGTTTTTTTAACTGTGCTAGTGAGAACAAAACGCTGAGCCTATTGTGCCTTCTATTTGTTACTCAAGTATTGTTCAATTGTGTTGTGATAGCAAATTGTTGAGCCTCTTTAGCCAACAAGGAGTTAGCATAATTGCTGTTTCTATTGTGTGAAGAGTAAGATTGCAAGCCTCTTTAGCTGCAATTTCTTATTCCAGGCATGTTAGAAGTGAGTTTGTTCTAGAGATTTGAGTAATAAAATTACGAGCCTCCTTTGCCTTGATATAAAATCTCAAGTTTCCGTTATTTGTGTTCTACTTTTATGATCTTGATTTCAACTTGCATTGAAGTGTGTAGGTGTTTGTTGAGAGATAGTTTATTGAAGTATTTTGTCAGAAAATCTACCCTGTCCATTTCTAGTTTCTCTTGCTCTGCTATTACTTGAGAAGCCAGAAACGTCTTTAGTTTAAGTTAGTCGTAGTTGAAGTCCCTAAAATCGAAAAATCTCAGCTGCAGCGTTTGTGTTTAATAAACCTTGTGCTCTAAGCTGATCAAAAAGATAGGCAACTTAGTTTTAGTTTACTTTCTTCCAAACACCATCAGCAAGAGGGAGTTTCCCCTCCTAATTTGAAGAGCAGTTTATCTGTGCATAGTTGTCCGTTTCAAATACGCATTCCAGAGGTGTGAATTTAAACGCCAACATGTTTTAAACTAGAAGCTGACCCCCTTGGATGCGCTTGGACTTGTGGAAGAGTTAGAAAAATTTCTAAGTGTCACAAATTGAAGGCTCAATGTAACGCTTGGAAATTCTAACTTACCAATTATAAACCTTAATCTCCAAATTAGTTTATTAGGATAGCATACATCCCAGAATCAAGTGTATCAAGACAAGGTTATGTCGTTATTATATTTAGCCATACAGGCTTTCACATGAATGATCATCTCGTCAATACATGTAAGTTCAAGTACTATATTGCAAATTTAAGGAAATAGCAAGATCATAAATGCACCCACAAAGAAATCATAACACAAAGATTTTCCTGAGTGGAAAACCCTTATAGGGATGAAAAACCACTCCTAAAAGTGCCTCACTGGCTTAATGAAATTTTGCTCTGGCCGAGCCTTATTGGCTACAAGTTTTCAATGGTTACAAGATGCCTCGTGGGCAATGGTCATACTGTCTCGTTGACATGACCATTCATTGCATATTTCTACATCGCAAGGAACCTATTGAAGTTCCTTTACAAGTCACATACATCTGCACGTAGCATTTTCATGTTTCACCAGTGCATCATCCTTGCATAAGAAGTTAAGGTATTACCCTCACTACCATGATTCGCTCCCAAGTATTTGTAAATCATCACACAAGTACACTTAAATTGTAGGTTGAAAGAAATCCTAGCACTGCTAAAAATGCATGCATGCCTATGTAATTATAACAAAATGCTTACTTCTAAGCTCATTCATTCCTAGAGGTTTAAGAAGTAGAAATTTAATACTTTAAAGGAGTTATGATACTACAAAATCTGAGAAATATCTAGTTCATGGATGTTTAAAGATCAAAATAAATAGAAGGGACAAACTATCCAAGGCATCATAATATATTCCTATTTGAAAAGCTCACTTTAAAAAAAAAAGAAAATTGCCTAAACAACTAATTTTACTTTTATTGAAAACCATATATCAAACTAACCATCATATGATTGAAGAATTTGGTATTTCAATATATTCAAACTAAGCAACCTATTCAACATATTGTCCTATTTGTTTTCCTTCTAACACATACCACATAGATGTTAAGCAAGTCTAACCAATTTATTCTATTAAGTCTAATCACTCCATTCGACATATTCAAATCATTCTCCATACTTAATCAATTCATCTAAAGATTTATATACTATCTCTACATGGTTCATGCTATCTAGAAAATTTATCATTATTAAGGAGAACATCGAACAATCATTTATTAATTGTAAGGAACTTCTACGTTCAAATTAACATTTATTAATTCTTCTCAACCCATCATTAAATCCATATCTATATTTTACTGTCCGTTCACATGATAGGTATAAAGATAACCAACTTGTAAGTTTACACATAAGCATTTAACAAAATCCTATTGAGTATTCGATTTGGTAAATGATCTCACATGATAGACAAACAACTTAACATATTCATTACTTGAAAGAAGAATCATTACTTAACGACTTGTGTTCAACATGCTATACCTATTCAATTTACTATCTATTTCCTACATATTCCATATGCTTAATGGACATGCCACACATTCCACAAATTCATTTCTTCCGTCATATTTATAACAATTCTACATGTTTCAGCTAAACAACATATTCAACCCATTGTGGAGTGAAAATGTCATATCTTCTAAGTTTTCCCTTAAAGCATAGTTCCATATTACATCCATCTAAATTCCAAAACTTGCTAATAATGTTAACATAAAAGTAAAAGGTTTCATGCCTAGTTCATTCAATTCTTTTGCTAACATGTTTATCAATGGGATTATGACTGGCATATTAAGCTGGATGTTTACCCTTTTTAAGTCGCACCACTAACTAGTCAATCAAGGATAACATTTTGCTTCATTTCTATCATGTCTTCTCATGTCTCATGTCATGTCCCCTTCCAGTTGACATCTCTCAGAGCTTATGATTAGCCTATTATGCGACCCTCGTAGGCTGATATGATGGATAGAGGGTCTTGTTGGAACTTGGCTTGGCTTCGGAGCAGCAGAATTTACCAGTTGGCTTTCGTTCGGGCTCATTCGGACGTCTTTTGCCTGACTTGCTATTTTTAGCAGCATTTGTCATTCAGCGGAGCACCCCTGCTATTTTTAGCAGTATGGTTTGGTCATGTGCAGAATCAATCACTTATTCACCAGCTTCAGACGGTTCGTGAATCAGACATATTTTGAGGGAGATATTAATATTTTAATTGTTAAATTAAATATTAATTATCTGGAGCTTATATTATAAAGTTATAATATTATTAAATATTATAACTCAAGTGATTTTCTAAAGGGGTCGACCAACATTGAAGGGGGCCGCTTTTTAATTAATTTATAATTAAAAGTGCATTGAAGACTATTGAAAAATTAAAAAGAAAAGTTCGAATTTATTTAAATGATGCCTATTTGAGAAAAGTTGAACTTTTGAGGGATATAAGGGTTTTCATTGGGATTTGAGCTCATTATGTTTGAAATCGAATTTTTGCTAAGTCTTCCTTCTAAGAACAGAGCCAAGGGTTCCAGTTTTCATCTTGCATTGGAGAACGAACCATCTTCAGTGTCTGTAGTTCAGAGGCTGTGAGATACCAGCTGATTTATTGCTTGTCGGAGAGATAACTTCACACAGAGGTTATTACAGAGCTTTTACAGAGATTCCTATTCTAGAAGTTTATGCCAGAGATTCATCTGGAGACAGAGAAGATCCTTGAGCGGCTGGTTGTATACATTTGGCATCCATTTCTAAACTGTACGGACTTCCTAGTTGCTGCTGCAGGGCCGTACCAGTAAGTACCAGGCCGTACTTTCTCATCTAGGGCAAAGCGCTTTCCTTTATTGCCTTTTGGTTTCATCAAGTGGGGCGCCAATACCTCTGGATTCATCTTTGATCATCTGGAGAGGGAGAAAGTGATTATATTGATAGCCGTACCAGTTCTTCATTTCATGTGCCTGAAATCAGCAAATCAGGTTTTCTTTAATGCAATCATGTTGTTGCTTTTTAACTTGCATGTTGTCAGATCTCAGCTGCAATAAGTCTAGAGGATCATTAAATGATTTTGCATCAATAGAACGTGTGAATTCCATCATTGTTAGCTTTGCAATATTTAATTTAATTTTTACAAGCATTTTCTTTGAAAATCGCATTCTTCATTTATTGCCAAAAACACAAAAAAATCGAAATACACAAAAAACAAGCAGTCTTCAAAAGCAGTGAGAACAGGGGTTTCTACAGTGGTATCAGAGCTAAATCCTGCCATCCTGAGGGTTTAGCAATCTTATGCAGCCACAAGAGGTTGGGCCTCACAGATATTATACTCGCAGGAGAGCCTTGATTGACAGGCAACAGGGTTTGAACAGGCAGCCGGGTACCATGGCTGACAGAACAGATATTCCTCAAAACCCTAGGGATTAAGATGATGTAGAGGTTCTACACACTCTTAGAGATTTACGAGCAGGTCAACGGCAGTCCAATGATGTACTACAGCAGTTGACAGTGGCAATCCAGAGGTTAGGTATGCCGAGGAGATCGTCACCACATCGTGACGAAGACAGGAGTGATGCAGGATCACAGAGAGCACCTAGGATTGTTTCACGGACAGCAGACAGGCCAACTAGGCCTACATTTGTGAGACAGGGGCCCGATGAGGCTGTTGCAGGTGAGGAGCATGAGGATTTGTTCGCTGATACACTTATGGCAGTGAATGATGAGTGGGAGTTACTATCACCAGAGGTCAGAGAGAGGATCACTTTTGACAGATTCATCACATAGAGGAGAGAACATCATAGGAGTCGACAGGACTGGAGGCCTAGACATAATAATAATAGCGATCTGAAGCATGCCACAAACAGACTTACTCTAGCTATGTTTGACGGCAGTGGCAAGGTCACAGCACAGGCTTGGATCAGTAAACTTGATACTTTCCTCACATTGCGTCCTATGGCTGAGGAGGATGCTATTAGGTATGCCACATTGCATCTGGAGGGAGCAGCTTATGACTGGTGGCATCACGGGATGGTGACACTCCAGCACGATTGTATCACCACATACCAAGAGTTCGTTGACAGGTTGGTGGAACGATTTGACAGGAAGGATCCAGAATCCTATTTCAGAGATTTGGCTCAGTTGCGACAGAGTGGCAGTTTGGAGTCTTACATAGGTGACTTCTAGAGACTGTCAGTTATGGTCCCTAATATTTCAGAGAGGCGTCTTGTAGTGCTTTTCATGGAGGGACTGTTGGAACCATTTGAGAGGTTGGATCAAAGCATTTGATCCGCCTTCGCTACAGGAAGCTATGAAGAAGGCACGCAGCATGGAATTTGCAGCACCATCCAGCAAATTCAACTCCAGGAACACTTCTTCATTCAGGGACAATAAGGGCTTCAATAAAAACAGAGAGAAATCAGATTTTAACAGAGAGAAATCAGATTTCAAGAGTGATTCAAAGGGAAAATCTGCAGCACCCTTGGATCGCGAGGCTCTTAATGATTTACGCAGGAAGAAGCTTTGCTTCTACTGCAAAGGTCCCTACGATGCCAATCATGATTGTCCTTTGCGGCCTAAGGGCAAGGCCAATCAAGTGATGTGGGCTTATTACGAGGAATCGGAAACTGAGAGTTCCGAATAGCAGGAGAGTTCTAAGGAGTCAGAATCAGAGGCTTCAGAGCCTAAGGCAGAGGCAGAGTCAGAGCTCTAGATTCAGGAGGCACGATTGTCTAGTATTCAGCAGGAGGGTTCATTTAGACTTCGTGGAGTTTTGGCAGGACAAAGGGTTATCACCCTTCTTGACACAGGAGCCACCCACAATTTTATTGATGCTAGATTTGTGGAGAAACACAGACTCATAATTGAGGAGTTCGAAGGCATTAGGGTTAAGGTGGCTGATGGTTACACTCTCAGGTGTGAACGTATGATTAAGGATCTCCCCTTGCGCTTGAATAACTATGAATTCAAGGCTGATTATTACGTGGTGAACATGGGAGATATTGATTTAGTCTTGGGCATGAAGTGGCTTCATTCCCTTGAGGAAGTCACTCTTCGTCTCAAAGACATGGAGATTTGGTTTGATGTGGATGGGAAGACACATATCCTGAAGGCCATTCGGGACAGTAATGTCAGGACTATTTCCTTCCGTCGGATGGAGAGACTCATGCGACATGACATGGTAGAGTGGGCTGCCGAGTGCACATTGGCACCTATACAGGAGGGACAGCATAAGACCGAGTATCATCCTGACATTCAGCAGTTGAGAGTTAAGCATGAGAAGGTTTTCAGTGATATTCCACCAGGGAGACCTCCGGACAGGGGTATTGAGCACATTATAGAGCTTGAGGAGGGCGCTAAGCCCGTCATGATTACTCTGTACAGGCATCCTAAGCGGCTTAAGGATGAGATAGAGAAGACTATCAAGGAGCTGCTTGCGATGGGTCACATTGGACCGAGTAAATCACCATTCGTTTCTTCAGTTGTCCTAGTGAAGAAGAAGGATGGCACCCTTCGCATGTGCATAGATTACAGGGTCCTGAATAAGAGGACTATTAAGAATAGATATCCTATACCCCGCATAGATGAGCTTATTGATGAGCTTCATGGTGCATGTTATTTCACGAAGATAGATTTGAGGTCAGGGTATCACCAGATTAGAGTTCGTGAGCAGGATATTGAGAAGACCGCTTTTCGCTGTCATTGTGGACATTTTGAGTTTGTGGTGATGCCATTTGGGCTAACCAATGCTCCAACAACTTTTCAGTCTACTATGAACAGGGTCTTCCATTCGCAGTTGAGGAGATTTGTACTTGTCTTCTTCGATGGCATCTTGATATACAGCAGGACATGGCAGGAGCATTTGGCTCACTTGGAGACAGTACTCAGTATTTTGGAGAGGGAGTCCTTGTATGCCAAGGAATCAAAATGTGATTTGGGGATGACAGAGTTGTTATACTTAGGTCATATTATCAGTGCAGAGGGAGTGCAGATGGATCCTGAGAAGATCCGTGCTATCATAGATTGGCCTACTCCGGCGAACCTTACACAGTTGCGAGGATTTCTTGGCTTGTGTGGTTTTTACCGCAGATTTGTGAATGGTTATTCACGTCATGCAGCACCTATGACGGATCTGTTGAAAAAAGGTGCATTCTGTTGGACTCTTGAGGCACAGGAGTGTTTTGTGAGGTTCAAGGAGTTGATGACTACGTGTCCAGTGTTGGCACTACCAGATTTATTTACATGTACATTTATTTATTTGTGATACTTTGTTAGACAGGAGTCTAAGGAGTTGTGGTTTACTAGGATCTGTACCAGACTTAAGTAGCATACCTGCTTTGATGGTTTAGTAAGTTTAGAAGTGTTATCAGGAACGTCCTTATTGATGCAAAGATGATCTTCATTGGATGTGTTTCATCATATGTTCCCAATTTGTATGGAAGTTGGAATATCTTTGGGTTCATGTATTCAGTTGCATAGTGTAAGATATGGAACTCAGACTGGTACGTGTTGACTCCAAAATATGGCTGGCATGATGGCTCGAAGTTGAATGGCTATTTATTTCTCAAATATAATGGCAGCGCAAGCCTAAATAAAGACTGTCAGCACCCACAAGGGGGAGGTGCTGCCTGTGGAGGCCAACACCTTCTCCACAGTTACATCCTTGGGCATGGAGAATAGTTTACAACCAAAATAGACTAAGAGTAGTCCAAATTTTCAAGAATCTTTAGTTTATTTTAGGATTTAATGTTAAGAATGCTTGCATCTATTTCATGTTTATATCATTTGCAGCTCACAGTAATCAGAAATAAATTGGGTCTCATAAATCTTTTAACAAAGAAGAAAGGTTAATGTTTACATTGTTCACTGCCCCCATTGGTGGAGGCGCTGCCTGTGGAGGGAAGCGCCCCCTGTGGAGGGCATTGCCCCCACAGTACAGGCCTTCCCAAATGGAAGGGCACGACTGGGGTAACACCTCAGTTCCCTAAACAATAAAAAAATTGCCTTTCAAAACAAAACGCTAGTACAAGGCTTGTAATTCGATTTTATTTGAAATATAAATACTATATATGTAAATATATAATAGTATCATAATCTGAGACAAGATTTTGCTTAAAGAATCAACAGAAGTCTAGCATAGTATTTGCAATATAGGGTTTTTCCAAATCGTTACATTTATATATATATAAATATACTCAATACTGAATATATATATATATATATATATAGATAGATTAAAGAATATGAAGGAATGTTCAAATTGTACAGCTACGCCAAAGAATTTTGCACGGCAAGCACTCAATACCGAGCTAATGCACAATAGTTATCAACATAATTCATTCTTGGATCAGAATTCCAGACAGAAAACTCGAGAATACAATCAATTGGAAATTCAACAGAAAAATTCAATATACAAGGAAATGATTTGAAGAACCTGGATTTCGCTTCCTAAAGAATTCCTTCACCTTGTTTTTCCTTCTTTTCTTTCTTTTCTTACCCTTTTCACCCAGCTAAATTCACCATGCTTCAGGATCCCTTTCTTGGCTTCCATGTTTTCAGTTAGCTTTTTGCAGAGCAATAAAAAAGATTTTTTTTTAAAAGCAATTGTTGTTTCCCTTAATTAATTTCTTCCTTTTTAATGTTTTCTTTTCAGTTTCCTCCAAAAACTGAATCTTGAAAATAATAATAATAATAATAAAGTTTTATTTCTTGCACAATATTTATTCAGTAAATATTAAAGAAAGTACCATTTTAATTTCAACTTAAATATGTATTTCAAATATTATAATGAAATATCATTTATTTGCAAATAAAACATTTATTTCTGACTACTAAACATCGTCATTTATTTGCTAGCTGAAATCTATAATTGTAATTAATTCTTTTATTTCCTTACATTTTTATTCACTACTAATTAATTTAATAAAGCAAAATAAAATATGAACTTAAAATAGTATTATTACTTATAGAAAATAGGGGTTGTGACACTCAAGGTGCTAAATGCGCCCAACCTTTTGGAGAAGAAGTTTGAAATTTTTCTAAGTGTGGAAGCTGAAAGTAGACCTAGCTAAATGCGCCCAACTTGAATGAAGGGACTTGGAAATTTTTCTAAGTGTTATAAACTTGAGGCAAGCACACCAAAATGCGCCCAACTTGAAGGTGAGAGATAAAAAAATTTCTAAGTGTGAAATTAGAAGCTTGAAGGATTGAATGCGCCCTTGAAGAGGAAATCCATGAAAATTCAACTAAGGCAAGTAAAGTGAAAGCTCTCACCCCTATTTGCGCATAACATGAAGTTTGAAAATTTTCTAAGTGAGAAATGAGAGTTGGCCTAGAAAATACGCCCAGAGATGAGGAATGAAGAATAATTTGATTGAAAAATATTTTTCCAAGGTTAAAATTCAAAAAATTAAAAGTACCCCTTCGTTTGTAGAGACATGAATTTGATGCTTTCTGAAGGGAATTTTCTTTTGGGTATTGGATATTTTCAACAAGGATGTGATTTTAAAGTTTTCCACACCTTGTCAAAGACTTTAAGATGGAGATTTTGCTCAAGCGCCTGCTTGATGAAATTTTCTAGAGGAAATAAAAAATTTCTAAGGCAGAACAAAATAAAATTTTTCTGAGGCAATAAGAGAAATAAGGTGCCTTGGCTAAAATTTGGAGCTGGATACTTAGGTGATTTTGATGAAATTGTTGGAGGAAAAAAAATAAATTTCCAACCCAGAGTGAAGATATGAAAATTTTCTAAGGCAAATGATGAAGCAGGAGTCTTCTAAAATGCGCCCTCGGAAAGGAGAAATTTGGCTAAGGCAATAAAGGGGGTATCATGTTGAGAACTTTATGAGGCGGAGGAAATCAAACAACACCCTTCAAGGCGTGCTGTCAAGTTGGATAAAGTTTCTAAGGCACAACTTCAAGGTACACAAGAAGCAGAGTACAAGATGGGTTAGAAATTTGGCTAAGGCATGAAGAATTTGAGGATGAAGTCAGAGATCATGCAAACCTTGGAGTCAAAGCATGAAAATCAGGTGAGTGAAGTAAATTTGTATTATGAAGTGTTAGGATGCTCTTCTCCTTGCTTGTTTTGCAAGGTGAACACCGAGGCCAGGGCACGGTGACTTGAAGTGATGGAGCAATTAATCCAAAATGATATTGCAACCTTGGAAGGAGAAAATTTACATGTCTCATTTGCGCCCAAACTATGAAGGGAGATGTTTAAAAAAAAATAAAAATGGCTAAGTGTTGGAATTTTTCCTCGAAGACCCAGTATGCACCCAACTCATGGAGACAAGTGGCAAGGAAGAAGTGGTCGAGTCCAAGATAGGAAAATCCTTCGGGGTCAGGATGGAGAAATAATGAAGGAACATGTGCTGAAGAGTTGAAGAATGACAGCTAGGAGGAAAATCATCATCAAGTAGAAGAATGAAGTTGCAGTCTTGGAATTTCAAAATGAGAACATGCTTGCCATGCCAGAAGTTGAAGCTGTTTGATCAAGTCTGCAGTCAAGGAGAATAATAGTGTGAGCACGTTTCTAGATGGGAATCTTCGTGAAAGTGGTGGACATTAATTGCTTATTTATTACTCCACTCTTCGTGGCGGCGGTTTTTAGGGTTGGGGCTTATGTGGCTCGATCTGAGCCCTTCATTTGATTGTAATTTGAGCCGTCCATTGGACTTGGCCAGCTATATAAAGGGGCATCCCCCCTCATTTGTACTCATTAGACATTAAATCATTAGAGGATAGAGAGACAACTTAGAGGTAGCTTAGTATAGATTGATAGTGTAGATTGAAGAGGAAGGAAAACTTTCTCAGAATGTTTTGTAAGAAATTGTTGTGAACACTCTTTCAATAAAAAGAGTTTTCATTGAAGATGATCTTGTCTTTTTTGTGAGTAGCTAGCAAGGTTTCTTCGTCCTTCTGATTCGAGTAGGATCTTAAAGTAGAATAAATTTCATTTCATGCAAGTAGATGTTAGTAATTGTGGAATGTGGTCTTCAATTTGAGCAAACTTCGTCTATCCATACCACTAGTGTGTTCACTGATGGTGAATGCGCCTTGTGTGGTCAACTGGAATATCGTGTACTTAACTTCGATCATGATTTGTATGTTTATATGTGTCGTTGTGATGGTATTTTCATGCTAAGTTGTGATCTGAACACCTTGAGCTACTCCTTTGAAGATTGCACCAGTTCTGTGGAAGCTGTCCGAAGTCAGGCAAAGCGGAGCCTGGTTGAAGTCTGCGAGAATTGATCGCCATATCCCACGCCTTAGAGTAGATTAGAGCTTTCTTATCCCTACAACCATTTCAATTCAGTACTTTCTGGTTAGTTTAGGAAACACAAGCTTTATAGACAAATCTTTCGAGTATTCAAATTCCTTTCTGCGCTATTGAACTATTTTGTAAGACCCCTTGAAATACCAGCAAATCACAACGAACCAACTGAAGCTATCCATTGCATAGAAGGAACCTTGGAGTTGAAAGCATGAACTCTCTCGCAATCTTAGCATGCTGAATACTTTGATCAAGAGAGAATAGGGTAGTCGTTGACAACTTTATTCTGTGTTGGTGCGGTCACGAAAAACACATCAACAGGACTCAAGCAAAGTTTGGCACTATTAGATTAAGTCCCAATAGTGGATTTGGTTGGGGACATGTGTCTCTTGCAAGAACAACAATGATTCAAATCTTTAGGAGTGAACCACAAAAAGGATACACAAAGAATGGACCGGGACAATCACATTTCATCTTAACCAACTAGTGTCAAGATTGCACAAGGAAACAACAACATGATACTTACAAGACAAGACACAACATGAAACAAAAACATGATATGTATAGGGTACAAGCAATACTTACAAAGGCATTGCTAATCCAATGTATCATGGATCAACAATTTGACCAATTATTTGGCCAAGTTCTTAAGTTAGTGTGCACTATCATAATACCCCTTAGCAAATTTATATGACAATGGAACAAGCCATATCTTTCTCTATCTTGAACATTTGAGTGACAACCAATTTCAATTTTTTCCTACCATCAATACATAGTTTTGGAGTTACAACTCGGGTGCTCCCTGGTGACTCTCATTCCATCCAGAGGGACAAGTCACATCCTCCATGTAAAATATTATATCTCTGCCTCTTGGATCATTTTAGAGGTAGAAAAAGGTGGATGTAGTCTTATTGAACTTTGTTGCACCCACATGTGCACCAATATTTTCCGTGGATATTAGACTGTCATTCCATGGTGCACACCTCCACTTTTTATCACGTGAAGACTTATTGATCAATGCAATAGGTATTTCTTGTCCATCTTCATCCTTTTGGAGCACAATAATAGCATATAATGTGGCAAAGGGGGAAAGATAAAAAAGGTTCATAAAAATCTTAACCTATCAAGATTGGCGCACGTTCAAAGTATTCCTTGAATTGTACATATGCATCAGACGGTTCCTCGTTTTGTGTAATTGATTCTTCACTAACATCCCAACAAGAGCAAGGCAAAGGAGGAAATCGATAATGGTCTCTTCTTCATTGTGACTTCCCAATAGAAAACTCAAACTAGCACCAATGGGTGGAGTTTTATTTGTAATGCTGTAGATATCCACCTCAATTTGTAGGCATTAATCTTCCTTCTGTATGTTGACCTCTTCATAAGATAGGTCCATTTGATCAAATAGGAAGATCAAGTCATGTGCATCACGAATACAAGGGATGACTTGACAATGAGAAGGAACACTTTGTTCCTCCTCCTCTTTATTAGCTACACATGGCACTTCCAATGGTAGGGGTTGAACCAATTGTGTCTCATCATTCAAATTTGCTCCTTTTGGAACTTCATGTTCATGAGTTGTTGACTTCTGATGTTCATGAGTTGTTGACTCCTCTTTCTTCTTCATTATCCACTGTTGCATTGGAATCTTCTTTCTCTTTTGTTGGCGTAAAATCTAACACCTCTGGAGTGCAGGTTTGTACGGACAGCTATGTACACTACGCAATGAGTGCTCTTCAAATTAGGAGGGGAAGCTCCCTCGTTGTGCTGGAATGCATGGAAAAGAAAAGTAATCTAAGTCTTATCTTTTTGTTCTCAGCTGGAAGAGGCACAAGGTTAAGAAAACCAAGAACGTTGCAGCTAAGGATTTTCTGGTTTCGCAGATCATTAACTACAACTAAGCTAACTACTTTAAATCTATCCAGTTTCCTCAAGAAAACAGAGCATGAGGAAATGGAGCAGGATGATTATAGACGATAAACGTGTTTAGATTCTCTACTTGAAGGCAAGGTGGCGCAACTATCATCTCAATCTAAACAAGCTTATTGGGCACAAACAGATTTAAGACTTTACCAAGACAATTTTATGGAACCCTATGTGGCATAACACTCGATTAAAAAAGTAAAGTCTTCACAAACAACCTTTATCACCACAATCTCACGAAACCCTATGTGGCATAACCTTCAATTATAATGATAAAGATTCACAGAACAGATTTATCACTGCAATTTCTCGAAACCCTATGTGGCATAACGATTGATCACAATGGTAAATTTACATAAAGCAGATTTATCATCTCAATCTCTTGGAACCCTATGTGGCATAACAATTGATCTCAATGGTAAATATGCAAAACAGATCTAACTATGGGAGGAATTTACCACGCCAATCTTATGGAACCCTATGTGGCATAACACTTGATTGAAAGTAGTAAAGACTTCACAAAACGATTTTATCATCACAATCTCACGAAACCCTATGTGGCATAACACTTGATTGAAATGATAAAAGATTCACAAGACATAAAGAATCCACCATTACAATTGCATGAAACCCAATGTGGCATAACACTTAATCATAATAGCGAAGACACATGAACAAATACCAAAAGAGCAATATTGAGGGCAAGGTAGGCGCAGCATATATTTCTCTCTCAAGCAAAAGTTAATTACAAATGAGCAAAGCTCTTATTTATATACATCAAGGTGTAGGGAACCCTAAAATCACCTTGTGTTAACTACAGTCTCGCAAATGCATGCAAGATTAATTATTAACCCTAATGAAGTAAACTATACAGCTTAATCGAAAGCTACCATCGTTAACTGACAATAACCTAATGGACCATGTGCAAGCATACGTCCTTATTTAAAGCAAAGTTAACTGGACACTACCTTCAGTTAACTGGAAACCCTAACCCTAACTCCTGTGTTGATAATTCCAAGAAATGAGATAAGCATATGTTAAGTCAGCAAGTGAACTCAAGACTGAAAGTCGAGTTAATGCTGCTCATGACTCAACCCTCGAAATTAACTGCAGGTTCCAACTGGCAGATCACTCCATGTCAACTCGGTCTAACACCTCGACCAAGAACTCATCGATCTCTTGTCATCTGGCACTTTGACGCTGCCCAAAATAACAGTCTGTTTCTTCAATTCTTTGTCGCCCTCTTTGACTGTATGCATACATTCTTTTACATCTTCAGTCGCCTTCTTGAAACTCTTTGAAATTACTGAAAATGTGATCAGAACCTCCATCAAGATATCATAAACATGCTTCTGAAACTCAGTTTGTACAACCTCGAGATCAGCATAGGTACCATTTTCACGAAGATAATGACACAAGATCTGAGTGACTTTGGCGGCTCCGTAAATGGAGTAATCTCTGTTCCTTTTGCAGCCTAATGCTTCATTGTCAGCTGCTCTGATGAAAACCTAAATTAAGACCGATTTGGTCTTGAATTCAGTCTAGTTGAACCACCTTCTGAAAAACTTGCCCGTTGACTGTGAACATGACTATATTCTGACAACTTTCTGAAGAGGCTAAAATGGCTCTTGGTGAGGCTAAAAATAACCTGTCGGAGGATAATTTTCACCAAAAATTCTGAGACATGGGTTTTGTCCAGAAAATGATTCTAAGACAACCCACAACGTCAAAATTGTGAAAAAACGCCATTTAGTCTAACATGCAAAGACTTTTCAGTTGAGAACTGCAGGGGTTTTTAGAGCTTCTCGGGGCAATTTTTCTTGAGAAAATCTGGAACATGGGTTTTGTGCACAACGGAATTCTGAACAAACCCAAATGATGAGATTTTCAAAAAGATGTGATTTTATCCCACATGCAAAGAAATTCTCGGAAAAAAGCACAGAGCTTCAGAATGAAGGCTACGGGGCGATTTCTCGAAAAATCTAAGACGTGGGTTTTGCTGCTGATGCTGAAATATGCGAACCCGGATGGTAAGATTCTGAATATTTTTCCGTTTTCTTTGACATGCGAAGAAATTACCTAAGATGAGAAATAGAAGAAATAAGACGAAGATAGAAGGTTTTGCTTGTTTTGCTTCTGAAGAATTTGCCAATCTTTTTGGAACTTGATGAAACCTGCATGCAAAGTGAAAATAAAGTCTGGAATCTCCTTCCTATGAACAATCTGAATCCGTTGCTATGAAGAACGTTGAATTCTGACACCTGTAGCACCTTTAGCTTGCTGGTCGCTCAAGAAGAATATGAACTTCGAAGCTAAAGATGATGAAATAATGGACGCCATTGCTGAAATATATAGATTTTCATCTTTGAAAATCGCATAAGGCATGAATTCCATGAAAAATGGCGCTTGGCTTCTAATTGGACCTCATCTCAGTTAACTGAAACTCAAATATGCTAAATAAATCGCCATGCATTAGGGTTTCCCTTTTCAGTCTTTAGTTAACCAAACCATGCGACTTTAGCTTCAGTTAGCAATCTTTATCAAGTTCGCCATCTTCACATTTGCTTTAGATTCATCAAATTTGAACTCAAGCGTCCCTTTTGATAACTAAAGTTGACAATCTTAATTGAGATGAGAAATTCGCCATCTACATGCAATAAACATTTCTAAAAATAGCGACCCTTTTCAATCTTCAGTTGGCCTTCAAGAAGTGCGCCAACTTCACTCTTATGCTTCAATTAAATTCTAAAAATAACAACCCTTTTGGAACTAAAGTTGCCATTCCTTGAAAAGTGCGTAGCTTCACAAATTATGCTTCATTATTAAATATCTAAATATGGCAACCCTTTTGAGAACTGAAGATAACAACTTCATGCCCCATACTTCACAAATCTAATGCTTCATTATTCATGCCGTCCCTTTTGAACTTCAGTTGACATTCAATGAAGCGCCATCTTCACACAAACTTCACAATTGCAACCAAATTCGCCATGCATGTAAACTTCAGTTGACATTCACTGATAATCTTCAGTTAAGTGGACATGCAATCAAGTTAACTCAACATGCAAGATAGTTAACTGAACATGCAAACTAGTTAACTAGACATGCGAACTGAAAGATCACTCCACATGCCAATATATGAACTGAAGATGACAACCCAGAAATCATTCAAAAGCGCAGAACTCCGGTTAAGCCCAAACTCACTTTGAAAATTCAACTTTGAACTCGCGAATTCCGACTTAGCCAAATTTCATGAAAATTTAAGCTAAAACCTCACGGGACCTCTGTTCATCCCTCGACTTGGTTGACTGATTGGCTGGCCGGGTGCATTGCACTGAGTAAAACTGATCAAAAGATATCTTGAGACTATACGTCATAAAACTGTCATCTGAAGGCTCAAAAATCCAAGCGCCTTTTCCAAAAGCTGCGCTTTTTACCAGACTTAGTCAAATTTTGACTTCTGCATTTCGTACGAAGGGAAAAATAAATCCTCCATAACTTTCATTTTCTTAACTTTCAGGACTGGAACTCAGGTTCACTGTGTAGGTGACATCATTCTGCACAATAGCTGCAAAGGCACATTTCCAAGAAAACAACATCTGAAGGGTGAAAATCAAGGGCGCCTTTTTCAAAAGTTGCTCTTTTTAGCACCAGACTTGGCCATTTCTGGAACTGACCAAAATAATATAAAACTTCGACTGCAAGCTGCTGAGTCATCCTCTGAACTGACGGAGACAGGCAACGGAAAGCTGAGCGTAACATGGACACATTGAATATCTGGTATCATCAGAAAGAAAGCATTAAAGGCTTGAAAAGCTTAGGCGCCTTTCCAAAATGTGCTCTTTTGCTTTTTCCTTCTGATATTCTGACTAAGATTTGACCCTACGTTTGACCTCAGGTTCAGGCACTTCAGCAACTCAAATTCACCCACTGACGGATGCGTCGCGAAGCTCGAACAAAAGTGAGACAAACATCTTGGGTGGCATTTAGCCAAAAACCTTCATTTGGCACCTCAAAAAGATGGGCGCCATTTCCAAAAGCTGCGCTTTTTACCAGTGTTAGCCAATTCTCGTTTTCCTCTCGTTTTGCGCTGTATTCACCACAACTTGCTCGAAACAGGTCCGTTTGACAGGCTTGATAGCTCACTGCGAAGCTGACGTGATGCCGGACGAATGTCTGCTGGAGGTGACAAACCCTAAAAATAGGATCTGGGCCCCTAAAAGATAGGGCGCCCATTTGAGAATGTGCTCCCTTCTCCAGAGATAGAAAATTTTAATGTTTTTCGTTCAGATTTTCATTTTCCTTGAATTACTTCAGTAGCAGACTGACATGACACTGACACCAACTCCATATTTAAAAACCCCAAAAACGACCTTCTCACATCACTTTAACAAGATTAAGACTCAATTAAGCAAAATGCCTTAGTGAAGCAAAAATTTTGGTTTTGGGTACAACATCTTTGTAACCTTCTTTGTAACATTGCTGCTCCTAATATTATTCTCTGCTTGGTGCAATTTGTTATTGCTGCACATAGAATGTTTACTTGATTTAGCAGCCATGCCATTTTGTGTAGGCACTTGCTCATCTGTCAACTGATATTCATTCTTGATGTATACCATTGCTACATTTGCATGGGTGGTTGTGTCTTCACAAACAAAGATATGCATTCAATAAACATTTGGCAATAGTATCCAAATGCAAGTTTTAATCCCAAATTTTCTTCACTAGATCAAAATTTATCTATTGCTATGACCTTTATTAAGTTGATATACATACATAAACATGATTATCTTAAAATGAATACTTTCAAGGTTTACTTTAGATATTCCATGGGTATAATATTGAATCTTGAAATGCACAGAAACCTACTTCCCACTTCTCGACTACTAGTTAAAGATTTTGTTTATTTTAACCATGTGGAAGGTCAAGGTTCTCAAGATTCGTGCCTTATATGGGTTACAAAGTTACATTCAACCATTAGAAACAACAAACAAGAAATAACATTAGAGGTATGATAATTAGCAACCAAATCTACCTAATAATCCTTCTCCAGATTTGCAAACATTCAAATGTAACGAGGAAAAGACCATTTACATATATAATTTGTAGTGAATTACAATGCTACGAAACTTATCAAATTCTTTGTACAATTGTGGTGAGGGAAGACTTCAATCAAGGAGTAGCCTGTCACACCTCTTCGCTCAAAATCTTCCAGAATGCGCACAAATGGCTAAGGAGACATTTAATTACAAAATATCTACTTCAAATAGCCACCTCTTTGCGAATTTTGGAATGCATTCCTGAATGGTAAATGAATTGGTGAATTTGGAACCCTAGATTGCTCTCTACACTTTGGTCCTATTAGAATAAGAAATGACCAACCTTTGATATGTAAAATTAACTCATATTTGGGGCACTTCATTTGGTTTCTTGAATCCACATGCAAAATTGAGTCACGATTGGGATATCGTTAATGCTATGTGTAGAAAAAATTGAGATCTTGTGAAATTCATTGAAATGGTTGCTTGCAACTTGCATAAAAATCATTCATGTCATAAACACAACCATTGATGGTGAATTCGTCTTTGTTATGAGCAGCTAGCAAGATTTCTTCATCCCTTCTACTTCAAGTAGTAGCTTAGATTAAAGTAATTTTTATTTTCATGCAAGTAGATGTTAGTTGTGGATTTGTGGTGTTAATCAAGGCAACTTCGTTTTAATCCATACCACTAGCAGCTTGCTGATGGCAAGTTTTCCTTGTGTGGTCAACTGGAACATTTTATAGGCTTAACTTCGGTGATAATTTATGTCTTTGCATGTGTCGTTCTGACGGTGTCTTGATGCCGAATTGTGACTTGAAAATTTCTTGCCATTCCCTTGAAGATTGCACCGACTTTGTGTAAGCTGTCCAACGTGAGGCGGAGTAGAGTCTGGTTGAAATCTGTTGAGATTGATCGCACGTCCCGTTTTAGTATAGAATTTAGATCTTCTAAAACCCTGCACTCATTTAAATTCAGTTCATTTCTGGTTAGTATTAGGAAATTTGCACTTACCCGACAAATCATTCGAACTACATGAAAGCCCTTAATTTGCTGTTTGCTGCCTGCTGCCGAACAATTGCGTAAGTCCCCTTGAAATACCAACAAATCACATCGAGCCAACTGAGACTATCCACTGCATGAAGGAACCTTGGAGTTGAATGCATGATCTTTCTAGCAATCTTAGCATGCAGGAGATTTTGTTCAAGAAGAGGATAGAGTCGCCGTTGGCAACTTTATTTTGTGTTGGTGCGGTCACGAAAATCACATCAACAGAGTGTATGGCTAAAATGGGGACATTACAATATGACAATCCTCCTTTCTCAATTTTCTTGCCCTCAAGCAACTTTAGGTTTGGGTGATTGAAGATTTCCTCACTTTCTCATGTAGCATCTTCTTTCGGTAAGCCTTTCCACTTTATCAAAAAATTCTTAGAAAGGGGAGGCGCCCTTCTTACTGCTGATAGAAGCATAGTAAAACAAATAAAGTAATTACACAATGTACACAATACTTATGAAGTGGGGGGGGGTGTGTTACATTCATCCTTCTCTCTTTCTTTAGAGAAGATGTTTACAATGCTTCACTGTTGGAAGTTCTTAATTCACAATAAACTTAAACGGTCAACGAGCAGTAATACCAATATCTCTATCTTGTCAAAGCAAAGTGTAGAGATACCAGAAGTGATAAACAATAAACAAATAAAAGAAAGGGGAAAGCTCAGGAAGGCACAAAGTCGTTCTGTAGCTTTTTCAATGGTAGGTTTGTGAAGGATGTATCATTTGTTGCATTAGAAACACAAAGTCTTCTTAGATGCAGCAATTCCTCGAACAACATGAACAATTACAAGTGCAAAGTCTTGTAGATCATCCAACCAAAGTATCCAAAGAGCATGAACAATTACAAGCACAAAGTCTTGTAGATCATTCAACAATAGTTAACCAAACATAAAACATAAATCCAAATAAAAAATGTAACACAAAGTTTACATGAATTATTTAGAGTCCTTCAGATTTCATAAGCTAATCACCACCAATCTCAATCAAATTCAAGAGACAATCGATCCAACGCAAAGTCTGGTATGCAATTTCTTCCTTTATTGATCAGATTTAGATTCACAAAAACATGAACACAAAGTTTCACAATTTGTTGCAAATTGAGCAGCACTTCGTTGCAAAAACTAAAGGATCCCAATACAATAGAAATCCCTCATATTTATAGAAAGAGGGTAGAGCAAAATTAGGAAACTAATTGAGAAAATCAAGGAAAGTTAGGTGAGCGATTTTAGGAGATCTCACCTAACTTTGACCAAAGTCAAAGTGTAATTTTTCTTAATGAAATTACATCTCGAACTTGGTGCAAGTACACTTTACAAAAAGACATATAAAATGTCAGGAAATATTTACAAGATGCATAATGGGAAGCATAAAAAATGTCTTAACACTGGAGATCAGGAACCTTGATGTTTCCTTGCTTTGGACGCGGAAGTCTTCATATTTCTTCCTGGTCTCCTGCACGAACTTCTCATCCGGACCAACGGTGTAATCCACAGTGGTGTGAATTCTCGTGATCGATCTTATGGCAGATGAGTGAACCTTCTTGCACCTGTCAAGATGCGTTTTTAGGTTATCCAATGTGAGCCTTGTATCACAAATGACGTTCAAAGAGGCTTTTGAAAAGTCTGCGCTGTCCATCAACTTCATAATGGCTTCTTTGAAGATTTGGGATATTTCTGTGGCTGGTAGGAAGATACGATTTTTCTCAAGAAGTTGTCCTAGTAACTCCTTGATTCCTTTTTCAAGAATCACACAATGTCCTTCGACATCTTCCTGCACTTGGTGGAGATCCTCCGCAAGAGATTCAATCACTTGAATTCGATGTTTCAAGGATTCTCTTACCTCAATGAATTTTTCTTTGTTAGGAATTACCCCGGCTTCCACCAGTTTACTGAGCTTTACCTATTTTCATCTGCAACCACGACAGCAGGCATTTTTCCATATCTTTGCGCTCTTGGGAAAGTACACTTTTCTCCTTATCAAGCTCTGTGGTGAGCCTGGCTAGCAAAGTAGTTTTCTCGTCTGCAACAATTATAATCTAAGATCCGTGTTCTATGATCTTTTCGACGAAATCATACAACACCTTGCCTTTGGAGGCGAACTTCCCAGCTTTCCTGACAGCTGGGTCCTCAATACTTACCATTGCCAGCGGTTGTGCATTAGTTGAAGATCCTGCAAGTCTCTTTACAATAGTGGCATAATGCTTTGCCCTCTGTTTGTACATATTGTGAGCATGCTCCATTTTATCCAGTCTTCCAGCCAAGATGTCCAATGTCACTTGCGCATCTGCTTTTGCACTTTCATTGGTAACTTTGCGAAGTTGCACTCTTGTTACTGTGTAGTCCTCCATATTGACATCTCCTTCATGCGGTGGTATGCCAATTTCCGCATACTTGTGACCAGTCTTGTCAACATTTAGTCTTGAGTATACTTTCGCCTTTTTCTTCCCCCTAGCTTTTGGATGGACTATCTCTTCGAGGTCGAGCTCCTCTGGAGAAATCATTTGTTTCTTCCGCTTCAACACTTGAGATATCAACCAAGGGGGAAGAAAGGAGGTGTTAACTTCTGGATTCACTGTCAATTCTGTTGTCATTGTCACTTTTGAAGTTACCATTAGTATTGTGACAATGGGTGAAGTGTTTGTCATCATTGCTCCTATAGACTGCACATTGAGCTGATCACGTATTGATTCATTCATGAACCGATTGAACTCAGTTTTAGAAGTGATATCATATGACGGTGATGACAGGCTAGGAATAGATGATGGAGGACTTGAAAAAATATCAACTGTGTGAATGCTTGTCACCGAGGGAGTATCAAGCACGGTCAATGCTGAAGGAATAGTGGATTCCTCTGCTGCAAGAATGCTTGTGGTAGGAATAGGTGATGAAGGAACAGGAGGTGGAGGAGTATTCAGATTCAAAGGTGTATGAGGAACATTTGAAGTCACAGGCGATGACATTCTGGGAAGTTCTTCAACTACATTCTCAGGTGGAGACATAGTTCTTTCTTCATCATGCCTTGGTTCCTGTTGATCACCCTCTTGTCTTTCTGACTCTAGTTCACCTTCGGAATCACCTTAAGACTCTTCTTCATCTGCAGAATCTTCTTCTTCATCAGAGTCTGCTTCTGCTGAAACTTCTTCTTCAGTGGATTGATCATTGGAATCTCCTTCATCGGAATCTATCTCTTCAGAAACGACCCTTTTTCCTCTGGGGTAAGATGGTTCAGATTTCGTAGTTTCTCCTTTAGGGACGAACAATGTATCCTTCTTACTGACAGTAAACTTGATCCTCGGGCCTCTTCGCGAAGAAGTGGGAAGAGTCGTAGATTTGTCTTTCATGCGGAGATCTTGCTGTCGGTGAGCTTCTGCCTCAAATTCTTCTCCTTCTGAATCTGTTCTGAAACTTTTCATTTCAAAACCATGCTTGTGTAATCATTTTGCAGTGTTAGACAAAATTGGTGCCAATCTTTCCCTAATGCTAACACTTTCCTTTTTGGACCATTGACTTGCAGGCAACGACCTCTTGGATATTTCTTGTTCATCATAGACAACATTCATGATATCACTAGGATCTGTAAAATCCTCTGGTAGGTCAACAACACCAAGATCTCTGATCTGTTGTACAGTCAACCTGCAATAATCCATTTTGCGAATGGCTTCCTCATCTCTGCAATCAGCCCAGATGTCCTCAAAACGATACCGATGATGATGACCTTTCTGCAATTGCCTCCTGACATCTCGATAATCAAAATCAAACCTATATTTGTAGGTCTTGATCGTCATGATCTGCATCTCTGCATAGACTGATTTGGCCTTTTGTATAGTAGGGATAGTATATCTAGCGATTGTTAGCAGGAACTTGAACCCCTGCTGGTGATTATTCCTCCGTTCTTTGTGCACTGAAATCAGCTGTCTGCACATCTCCATAAGGACCCACTTGTCTGAGGGGTATCGTGGCAACATGTAAGGGGAACCAGTGTAGCACCCTACTCTTAAATAAGTAAAAGTTGGAAATTGTAGGAATATGCATCCAACTTTACTTACCGCCTTATAGGCCTCATCAGATACCCTCTTTCTCTCGAGGATTGGATCAAAGCTGGAAAGCAAAGGTGCGAAGAAAGCATCAGTAACCCTCCTGAAATGATGAAAGCTTTCTTTCAGCTCCAATTGATAGAAAAATCTGTACACAGGTGTGGTTTGTCTATTTCCTTTCGTAGATAGACCTGGAAATTGTCTCATCACAGCTGCGGCATACACCAGATGAGAAGTCATATAGAACTTCAACGTGGATGGCACATTGATCAGCTGCTCATGTATTTCATCGCTGACCTATTTGCCACAATCAATCTGAACCTTTTGTCTTCTTATGATTTTGATGTATTCGTACATCTAGTCATGGAAACTAGATGATTCAGGCAATCCCTTCACTCTGCTCAAGAATGTGATCATATCTTTGACATCTTCTTTGAAATCACTTCCGAGGAGTCCCTTCGGCCATCTGGAAACACTGTGCCTGGGCTTTTTCAACCATTGGCTATTTATCAGATTTTTAGCCTTGTTGGGATCAGCATCATATACTTCTTGTGCTTTTTGTATAGAGATGTAACGACCCGACATCTACGTAAAATAAAAATTTCTAATTTTTATAACTTTTAACCAAAGTAAATGAGTAAATAACATAGTAACAAAATTTTTCTTTTCTTTTCAAAATAAAGTACAACATATAAATACGATTTCAAAGCTTTTCTCAATTACATAACTTTAACTATTTCAAATGAATAACAGAGTATGAAAGTATAAGAAATACATACACAGCTTTAACAACTTTTGCACAAATAGAAGTAAGACGGTCCAAGTTCTTCCCTTTCAAATCTTGGTTCTTCGGTTGTCAGGTTGTGGAGGAGAAACATCACTCGGATGCTTTAACGCCAACCACGGACTAATAATGCGGTCCCCCGCACATTCATTTTTCAATGAATGGCCCTCCCTTCGTCGAAGAGATTGGTTGAGTGACCGATTCCATTAACCAACTGAGCATAGTGTCGTGTCCTACATTACTAGATTCTTGTATCTTACAATCCCAACCTAGTATGTACATTTTGGATCACTGTGAACTGACAATGTAATCATCTTCCTAAACTAAGAGGATGTACGTACATTACATTACTATGGCCATAGTATTTTGGTTCAGTAAACGACTGAGTAAGTCATCTATCACTTACACTACTCAGGGCCGATTTGCCTTTGGTCTACCTTACTCTATGCGTAGGCTATGTCCTTCAATGGGTTCAGTTTACCCCAGACTTCCTACCTCAAATAGTTTACTGGAAATGAGTCTTTAAACAAGTGTTTACTATCCTATCTCCTGTTTGCAGAAATCTTTATCCTAGGAGCGAAGCTTCCTAATGTTAACCTAATAACACAAGTTAGGATTACACTTAATTTCGACGTCATTTCGTTCCTAGAAGTTAATACTTATTCTACGTACTCTCCATATACGGAGATCATACAATTTTGTAACTTCAATTAAATGCATAAACTTTCAGCACTATAAAACAATCATCACACACACAAGAGACAACTTTTTAGCATAATGCATATAAAGCTAAGTTGAATTTAAACCCTTTAATCAAATTGAATCCCTTCTTTTAAAAACCCCAATTCCTTTACCTTAATCCATCAATTAAGCTTTCCCTTTTAGCTACATTGTCATTTCGTAAATTTCTACCCTTTACATTAAAATGAAATCCCTTAATTCATTTTGCATTAACAGTTTATCAAACAAAACTTGATAGTTAAGGATAGTTTACTTATTTCATAGCAAATGCAAACAACTTTTTTGAAACAACAAGAAAGTAGCTTAAGCTATAAATCTCAAATAAGAAACATGCCTGTATATACTTTTAAGCTCCTTTCTAATGTTCTTCTGTCAGCAGCCTTCACTTGATGATGAGAGAATGAAGTTTTTCCTCTTTCTCCTAGGTAGAAGACTCTTCCAAAATATTTTCTCAAAACAGAAAACTCTTCACTGGAAAATTTGCTAATCAATTCTTCACAGCCAAGAATTACAGCTGAAGAATACTCTAATTCTTTTACTAAAAATACTATGATGCAAACAGTAGCACAAACTCACAGCAGAAGCTCACAATCACAAAATAAGAACTCTCTAAAAACGCCAAAGTTGAGAAAGCAATGAGTGCCATTCGAATGGAGATTAGAGAAGTATTTATAAGCCGAAATAACAACAGTTTCCCCATTTCTGGGCATGTAAAATGACAGACTGACATGTTTCCCTGGTCAAATTGTCACTTGTCATGTTAACAAACCCTTAGTCATGTTTTCCAAAGATGATTCGACCTCATGGAGCCAACAGTTGAAGAATTTTTCAACTCAACAAACAAAAACGCCACCTACAGGTACACGTTTTGTTGCCAGTCGTATAAATTCGAAATGGTTTTATTGCTGCGTTTTTAGGTCAACATTCCGCTTGTTACAGCACTGAAATCAATTGCCATTTCCCTATTCTTCAGTTTGAATACTTCTCCCTGCATTTTCTGTTGCGCAGGAGCTTCCGCATTTTCACAGGAAAGTCCAAATTTGTTTTCCATTCGTTTTTTCTAAAGTTTAAACATTTCAAATATTTCTTTTATGAAGTTCGCTTCCTTTTGAAATGTATTTCCTTTGTGAAGTTCGAATATTTGCTTACTACTTTTCAAATGTTTATTTCCTCTATAAAAATTGCGATTATATCCGTTATAGAATAATGTTCATTTTTTAAACATTTGAAATTCTTTTCTTTCATTTAAATTTTAATTATATATCTATTTGTATATTTTATATATAAATGTATTTTATTAAATATTAATATATCTTTATATATAAACATATTTATATATAAGAATATATTAAATTTTAATATTAACACATTTAATTTATAAAATATATAAATATATAATTATTTATACATTCTTTATGTATTGATATATATATTAATAATCACTTTATTAATATATATAATTATACATAAATATATATTAAAATCTTCTAGATAATAATATTTGAACATTGTTTATATCAAAGATATTAGGTGGAATGTGTACGTGTAAACATGTCCACATATACTTCATGTATATACATATGTATGCGTATATACATGTCGATACATATGTACGAGCATATCCATTTTCTTAACGTACGTACGTATTGATATGTCTATACATTTAGATATGTGTACACAGTGTACACATGTGTATACGTACCCATTCGACCTTTATCACATACCTTCTACTTCATTCATTCACAGGAAGTCATAGTATAGTCAGACTGACATTTTGATCAATCACATCATATAAAGCATAAGGAAGTAAATCAAACTCCTAAGCCTATGTATGACTTTTCTAGACTAACTTATCTGACTTGTTTCCCTATGTACCGTTCACAATGTGTGTGCATGCTCAACTGATTAACTTTACCGGTTAAACGACCAATACCCCTCTCCCAAGTGATATTTCCCCTCTGTTTGGAGGATTTGGTCCTCATTCCTGCATTCACAATTGTAAACTCACGGCAGTCAATTGCTCACAAAATTAGCAATACATATAAATTTCACAAGATATAAAAACATCACATATAAATCTCATTATGCACGTTTTTCTACATGATTAACATCAAAAGAACAACATAAGAATGAGACGATCATTAATGTGTAAAACTCAGATTGATAACAAGGTGATTCACATCCTTATTTATTCATAAAATTGTCTTTACAAACATATAATCCTTATTCAACTCTAATAGCCTAGTAGCTATACAATCGGGATGTAACATACTTCCCCCCTTAGGAATCATCGTCCCCGATGACTTAAGGTATTATTTCAAAAACAATAAAAACAAATACATAAGTTTTATTCATTATTCTCAAAAGCTTTGAGAATATTTGGAAACTTCCGTAGAATTTCCTCATAGTCTTCCCACGTTTCCAAATCCTCCGTGTACTGATCCCACTGAACTTTACATTGAGTGACATCCCTATTGCACAAATGGAGTTTACGCACTTCCAGCACCTTTACGGGCTCGAGAGTTATTATTCTGGGATCCTTTACCTGTAAAGCAGTCTAATCAATAACATGACTATCTCCTGGAATGTACTTTTTAAGATAGGACACATGGAAGATTATGCATTTTGGCAAGAGCTGGTGGTAAAGCGATTCGGTAAGCTACAGGATTGACTTCCTCAAGGACTTCAAAGGGACCTACATAACGAGGAGACAATTTAGAAGACTTCCCAAACTTGATGGAACTCTTATGAGGTTTGACTCTCAAAAGTACCTTGTCACCTATAGGAAAATTACGGGGCACTCTTTTGGCATCTGCATAAATTTTCTGTCGACTTTAGCTTCTGCTAACTTTTGCTTAATAACCTTTATCTGCTCATCCATTTCCGCTAACATTTCTGGTCCAAGACTTATTCGATCCTCAAGTTTATTCCAACTTATCGGAGTTCGACACTTATGACCATATAGAGCTTCAAATGGAGCCATTCCTATTGAAGAATGATATGAATTATTATAAGCAAATTCGACCAAAGGCAAGTATTCTTCCCACTTATATTGTTGATCCATGCAATATACTCTAAGTAGGTCTTCTAATACTTGATTTACCCTTTCCGTCTATCCATCCGTTTCCGGATGATATGCTGAACTTATATTTAACTGTGTCCCAAGTGCAGAGAACAAAGTTTGCCAAAATCTAGAAGTGATTCTTGCATCCCTATCAGAAATAATCTTTTCGGGAATTCCATGCAATCTGAATACTTCTTGAACAAACTTTCTTGCAATGATTGGTGCTCCATCAGTTAAATTTCCCGGTATAAAGTGTGCCACTTTGGTCAATCGATCCACTACCACTAATATGGCATTATGTCTATTCCTAGACATAGGTAGTCCTTGTACAAAATCCATACTAATTATTTGCCACTTCCATTCTGGTATTTCATGAGGATATAATAGTCCTGCAGGATGATGATGCTCAGCTTTTACCCTTTGACATTCAAGATAACTTGCTACAAAATTAGCTGCGTCTCTTTTCATTCATTTCCAGAAATATAAAGGTTTCATATCTGCCATCATTTTCGTCACTCCAGGATGACCAGAATAAGGTGCTTCATGAACTTCCTTCCATACCAGATTTCTTAACTCTTTGTCTTCAGGTACGTACACTCTTCCTTTGTACCTCAACAATCCATTGGTTTCAAACTGAAATCCTTCATATCTAGAATCTTGTGGATTTTCTTCTAGTGCTTGCCTTACTTGCAAATAGTACTCATCATCTTTGCATTTCTGTAGTACTTGCTGCTTAAAATCGGTATGAATTGCTACTATCGAACAGATATGACGTCTCCGACTTAGCGCATCAGCTACCCGATTTTCTTTTCCTTTGATGTAATTAATGTTGAAGTCATAATCTGCTATCAACTCCAACCATCTTCTTTGCCTAGAATTTAGGTTTGGCTGGGTAAAAAGATACTTTAGACCATTATGATCAGTTTTAAGCTCAAAGGATCTTCCTAGCAAATAATGTCTCCACATTTGTAAAGCATGAACTATAGCTGCTAGCTCTAAATCATGTGAAGCATAATTTATTTCATATGGTTTAAGCTTTCTAGATTTATAAGCAATCACTTTTTCATCTTGCATTAATACTCCTCCTAATCCTTCTCCACACGCATCAGTTATGACTATGAAATTTCCTTCAGGATCAGGTATCTTAAGAATAGGTGCGGTAGTTAATTTCTCTTTGAGTAGGTCAAATGCTTTTTGACACTTCTCATTCCATTGAAACCTTTTTCCTTTCTTCTGTAATGAAGTTATAGGAAAAGCAATTTTAGAGAAATTTGCCACAAATTTTCTATAATATCCTGCCAAACCCATAAAACTTCTTACTTCAGATACATTTTTGGGTATAGGCCACTGAACTATAGCTTTAATCTTGGTAGGATCTACTGATATTCCTTTTGCCGAAATGACATGACCCAGATAATGAACCTTTTTCTGATAGGAGGAGCACTTAGATAGTTTTCCATACAGTTTATGCTCTCTTAACCTTTGTAAAACCATCTCCAGATGTTTGCTATGTTCTTCTTCATTTCTAGAATATATTAGAATATCATCTAGAAAAATCAAAACAAACTTATCCAGATAATCTCTAAATACACTGTTCATGAGATTCATGAATGCTGCTGGTGCATTTGTCAATCCAAAAGGTAATATAGTAAACTCATAATGTCCATACCGTGTTCTAAAAGCTGTTTTGAATATATCATCATCTTTAATTCTCAGCTGATGGTATCCAGACCTTAAATCTATTTTTGAAAACACTGTTGCTCCTTTCATTTGATCAAAAAGATCATCAATGTGGGGTAAAGGATACTTATTCTTAATCGTAGTCTTATTAAGCATACGATAGTCTATACACAGTCTTAAAGTTCCATCTTTCTTTTTGACAAATATCACAGGCGCTCCCCATGGTGAAATACTTGGTCTTATCAATCCTTTTGACAAGAACTCATCTAATTGTGCTTTCAACTCCATGAGTTCTGTAGTGGTCATTCTGTAAGGCACCTTAGAAATAGGTTCGGTTCCAGGAACTAGATCAATGGAAAAGTTAAATACTCTCTTTGGTGGTAAACCAGGTAGTTCATCAGGAAAAACATCAGAAAATTTCTTTAAAATGGGATATTTTTCCATATCCATTTTTCCACTTTCCTCAATTTCTCCATCTTCTAGTTCTTGTTGACTTTGAAAATCAAAATTTTCATTTTCATATTCAAGATCTTCAATTTTTACTGCAAAGAGTTTGCACCCTTTTCTTAGCTCTAAGAAGTTGCATTTCTGATATCTGCCTGACTTTTACTTCTCTTGGTACTCCCTGAATCTTGACTGGATTACCATAGTCATCTAAACATTCAACTGTCTTGGTATTACAATCCACTATGGCTCTGTGTTTCCATAACCAGTTCTTTCCTAAAATAACATCATAGGATCCTAGTGGGGCAACATAAAGATTGACTTCGGTTGTAAAACTAGGTAGTTCAATTTTAGCCTCAAACAGACATTGGTCCACCCTTGCTCTTGTGTTATTTGCATGTTCAACACTCCATGACATAGCCATGTGTCCTGCCTTACTAGTTAATTGATTTGCTAACTTAGGAGAAATAAAGTTTTCAGTAGCACCAATATCAATCAAAATAGAAATAGGCAAACCATATAAAGTACCTGGTGTCTCAATTGGTGTTACTTGATATTCAGCCTGATGATCATCAACATCGGCATGAATCCTTTGTTGAAACATTGCTTGCTGACTTGGTAGTGCATTGCCATGGGATTGAGTTCCTGAAGTCTTATTGGGACATTCATTTGCATAATGATCTCCCTTGCAAATAAAACACCCCGATCTTGGACCTCTTTTCACAACAGCTTCTCCAGTTTTGCTTGTACTCACAGTGGTTTTGTTAACGTTGCCAGTGTTGGTATTGCTTCTCTTGCGATCACCTTTGAAATCTTTTCCACCATAGCGAAATCTTTTTCCCTTTGATTTAGCAACACCTTGTAAAGATTCTTCCTTCTTAGGAATTGTTTTATTAAAAACTTCAGTCTCCTTTTTGTGTTCTTTTCTTTCTTGCCTTGCAAAGTCTGTCTTCAGTTTCTGTTCTTGCTTAAGAGCTTTTTCATATACCAATTCCATAGTTGTTGGCCCATGCATATCAACTTCTCCACCAATCTTACTATTGAGCCCTAAGATGAATTTTTTGATACGAAAACATTCATCCTTATGGTATATGGGAACATAGCGAAGAAGTCTAGTAAACTTCTCCCAGTACTCATGTACTGTCATGTTTCCCTGCTTCAATTCCTCAAAATCAGTTAACTTTTGGTCATAAAGGAGTTGAGGTAACCATCTCTTTCAGAATATTTCAACAAACTCATTCCATGTCAATTTCCATGAGCTTATATCCAATTCCAGTTTCTTGTTCATCCACCAGTTAGAGGCTTCACCCGCTAACTGATATGCACCCCAGGCTGCCTTAGTAACCTCGTCATAATTTCTTATTTCGAAGTATTTTTCCATTTGTACTAACCATATTTCAGCTTCATCACCTCCAGCACTTCTGTCAAACTTAGGAGGGTATATCTTTTTCATATCTCTTGATAACTCTGTGGACACTTGTTTCTTCTTTTTCTCAATTGACAGAGTTGGAGATTTCTCTTTTTCATGGTTATGATTAATGTCTTCTCCATGCGAAGAACTTTCCTCCTCATTATTGACGATTGGTATCTCAACTTCTTTTGTGTTTTCAAGATTGGTCAATCTTGCCAGAATCTGATCCAGCTTTGCTTCCATTCCTGTTGGTTCTTGTTCGCCTTCGCGACTAGTTCCAGGATTGCTTCGAGATCTTTCATAAATTCTCACCATTATTAAAAGATTTGTCTAACCTGAATAATTAATTCATGTTAATCTTACTACCATTTTACTTTTAAGTAAAATATATACTTACAAAGAAAACACATGCATATAAACAACAAAGCTTACAATAGACGTAATTGATGAAAAACATCGTTTTATTCATATTAATAGGAATCAATATTCCGTCGATTACATTGATGGACTTTTCAAATAGTCAAGAGGGGAGTAAGATTCAACCCCAGACTTGTAACTTAAGGGGGTATATCCTACGAATTGTGAGAATTGTTGATCTCTTTCATTTTCTTCATCTCTAATTTGCTCATACCTATCCCAAAATGGGTAGTATCCTTCGGATTTATTGTCCGATACATAATTGCGCAAAGCAATATCATTATGGTGCTCATCAACAATGTTCGCAGACATTTGTTCATGAGACCATTTCTCCATTGGTGGTGTCTTAGGCGTATAGCCTTCAGACTCGTTACTCGAAGAAATTTCAATAATCTCAGCTAGTGGTTGAACCCTTGGATCCCTAAAGATAAGTGCAAGATTTGTATTTTCTTCAGATGGCATATCTCTAGAGAGTGGTAACATATCAGATTCCTCTGGTAAAACTGCAGGAAGGTAGTTATACATGACCTCCATCTTCATCTTTCTCTTCTCAAGACTGATTCGAGAAAGTGCATGACTGAAGGTTTCTGTATCACTCAACCAGATTGCGTTGTCGTAATTGGTTCCTTGGATGGTTCTAACGATAGCTTCTTTTTCCTTCTTGGCTTTCAGGTAGCGCTCATTTCCAATAACAGACTTTCGTGCTGTCATTCTAATACGCACCATCCTGACACAAGTATTTTCGCAACATGAGATTATGTTGGAAAGGGAAAGTAAATGAGCTCATAGGTTCTAGAGTTAAACCTGGTAGCTCTGATACCACATGTAACGACCCGACATCTACGTAAAATAAAAATTTCTAATTTTTATAACTTTTAACCAAAGTAAACGAGTAAATAACATAGTAACAAAAATTTTCTTTCCTTTTCAAAATAAAGTACAACATATAAATATGATTTCAAAGCTTTTCCCAAATAAATAACTTTAACTATTTCCAATGAATAACAGAGTATGAAAGTATAAGAAATACATACATAGCTTTAACAGCTTTTGCACAAATAGAAGTAAGATAGTCCAGGTTCTTCCCTTTCAAATCTTGGTTCTTCGGTTGTCAGGTTGTGGAGGAGAAACATCACTCGGGTGCTTTTCCGCCAACCACGGACTAATAATGCGGTCCGCCGCACATTCATTTTTCAATGAATGGCCCTCCCTTCGTCGAAGAGATTGGTTGAGTAACCGATTCCGTTAACCAACTAAGCATAGTGTCGTGTCCTACATTACTAGATTCTTGTATCTTACAATCCCAACCTAGTATGTACGTTTTGGATCACTGTGAACTGACAATGTAATCATCTTCCTAAACTAAGAGGATGTAGGTACATTACATTACTATGGCCATAGTATTTTGGTTCAGTAAACGACTGAGTAAGTCATCTATCACTTACACTACTCAGGGCCGATTTGCCTTTGGGCTACCTTACTCTATGCGTAGGCCATGTCCTTCAATGGGTTCAGTTTACCCCAGACTTCCTACCTCAAACAGTTTACTGGAAATGAGTCTTTAAACAAGTGTTTACTATCCTATCTCCTGTTTCCGGAAATCTTTATCCTAGGAGCGAAGCTTCCTAATGTTAACCTAATAACACAAGCTAGGATTACACTTAGTTTTGACATCATTTCGTCCCTAGAAGTTAATACTTATTCTACGTACTCTCCATATACGGAGATCGTACAATTTTGTAACTTCAATTAAATGCATAAACTTTCAGCACTATAAAACAATCATCACACATACAAGAGACAATCTTTTTAGCACAATGCATTTAAAGCTAAATTGATTTTAAACCCAAATTGATTTTAAACCTTTTAATCAAATTGAATCCCTTCTTTTAAAACCCCAATTCCTTTTTACCTTAATCCATCAAATAAGCTTTCCCTTTTAGCTACATTGTCATTTCCTAAATTTCTACCCTTTACATTAAAATGAAATCCCTTAATTCATTTTGCATTAACAGTCTATCAAACAAAACTTGATAGTTAAGGATAGTTTACTTATTTCATATCAAATGCAAACAACAACTTTAAAACAATAAGAAAACCGCTTAAGATATAAATCCCAAATAAGATACATGCCTGTATATACTTTTAAGCTCCTTTTCAATGCACTTCTGACAGCAGCCTTCACTTGATGATGACAGAATGAAGTTTTCCCTCTTTCCCTAAGTAGAAGACTCTTTCCAAAATACTTTCTCAAAACAGAAACTCTTCA